>CANYBF011921552.1:0-31217 GCA_948192965.1 Dalechampia spathulata
TGTCACACCCCCGACCCCAACCTCAAGAGGATGCGACAAGCTCCCGTAGCATAACCGTCGCCCGCCCGTCTCAGGCAAACAACGACTATACCACAAGGGAAGCTAACCTGCTAATGCTCGTATAAGAAATCCAAATAACAAGAAAGATAAACAATACAAAACAAAACCCTACAAACTTCTAGGGGATCAAACGCGGACGTAACATCATGTGTGTTTCATATTAGTATTAATTATTTAATTTATTATTTATGTTATTTTGTATAACATTTTTTGATATATTTTTAATTCTAGTTAAATATTATTATTATTATATATACTATTAAAAATTTCATTGCAATACATAATTTTAATCTTAATAAAATTATATTATAATATATAATTTTGTTATTATACGTATCATTTTAAATTCTATTATGAAACATAATTTTAACTCTTATAAAATTATATTATTATATATCCCTTTTATAATAGGACTTTTATCTATTTATAATTTTATTATTCTACATATTATTTAAAATTATATTTTAAAATTATGCTTGATCAATCTATTTCGCTTAACTTTTATAGTATTAATTTAAAAAATTAAGTCATATATTAACAATATAAGATACTTTCATAACTTTAATAAATATATCATTTTTTTGAAAAAATTATAAATTATATTTTCTTCATATAATTTTATTATAAAAATTAGTTATAAATTAAAATTATTAATATTAGATGATTAAAATAAAATAAAATTATGATGAACAAATTTAGATTTTTTAATATAATTCTATTTTCTCAAAACTAATAATAATTAATGTGTTGATTTTTTATATAAAATTATAATAATGAAAATTAATTTTAATGAATTAAATTATTAGATTATAAATATAATTTATATTTATATTTGATTATGAATAGAATTCTTATATAGAAATCAGTTATTATAATAAACTTATTACTATTACATAATTAAAATTAGTTTTAATAAATTTAGAATAAATGGTAAAACCATTATTTTAGTTATTTTCATTCATTCTTATAATATTAATATTAGTTAAAATTCAACTAAAGTATTTTTATTCAATATACTTTTCTTGATTTTTATAGTGTGAATTTGAAAAGTTAAATAATACTTTAATAATATGAAATATTTGTAACTTTAATAAAAAACTCATATTTTATAAAAATAATAAATAATATTTTTTATATAATTTTATTATAAAAAGTAATTATTATAAATTAAAAATATTACTATTAACTTATTGTTAGACCCTAGGTTTTGATTGTTGAGTCACGTGTGAGTTAATTTAAGTTATTTGCAATTGTCTAAGTATTTTTCAATATGGTATGGGCGTACCACGTTTGGTACGGGCATACCAAATATCGTTTGTTTGTTGTACGGTCATACGGCTGACTGTACCTTGTGGGTATTGTTCCATTGAGTTTGGTACGGGCGTATCCTTGGTTGGTATGGCCGTACGCCAACTCGCAGGAAAATGGTGTATTAGTAAACCTGCTTCGGTATGGGCGTACCAATGTGTGGTACGACCGTACGCGAACTCGCAGGAAAATTGTATATCAGGAAACTTGGGTTGGTACGGGCGTACCAAGTGATGGTACGGTCGTACCACAGTTCCCTCCCATTTTTTAACGGCTAGTTTTGAATCCGTACGGGCGTACAAATACAGTACAGCCGTACGCGACTTAGAAATTAGGTTTTAAAGTCTGAAAAACGGTTAGTTTTCTTAACACAACTTTCATACTTTCTTTGCTAACGAAAATATACTTGCAGAGCATTCGTTTTTGAGCTATACTCATCTGTCACAAGTAAGTTTCAAGCTTGTTTCTTCAATTGCTCTTTGTGTGTAATTCTAATCTTTGTGGGGTTGGTGTGAGATTAATTCATTGGGGATTATTTTGTGTTTGAGTTGATTGTAAGATTGAAATTGTAAAGGTTAGAGTGTAAGCCTTGAAAACACTGAGGATTGGATTCACTTGAGAATCCTTATTGTGTAAATCGATTGATTTTAGTGGAACCCTAAGTTGAGACTTAGGAGAAATTGGACGTAGGCAAGAGTTGGTCGAACCATTATAAATCGTACGTGTTGCCAGTGATTCTAGGAATTTCACTTATTAAAATTAAATTAATTTTAACAAATTTAGATTTTTAATTAGTTTTATTTTCTTAAAATTAATTATTTATGTGTTGATTATATAAGATTTTATAATAAAAATTAATTTTAATGAATTAAACTATTAAATAATAAAAATAATTTATATTTATATTTAATTTTGAATAGAATTCTAAAATTAATTATTATAGATTAAAAGTATTACTATTAGATAATTAAAATGAAATTAAAATTAATTTAAATTAAAAAGGAATGGTAAAATGATCATTTTAGTTATTCCTCTCTTCTTTTATAATATTAACTAAAAATCTCATAGATATGATTCATTAATTTACTTTGCTTGATTTTTATAATGTAAATTTGAAAAAGTTAAATTATATGTTAATAATATAGAATATTTTATAACTTTAATAAATATATTATACTTTTGAAAAAAAATTATAAATAATATTTTTTATATAATTTTATTATAGAAATTAGTTGGTATAAATTAAAATTTAGATCATTAAAATAAGATAAAATTAATTATAATAAAATTATATTATTTAATAAAATTTTATTTTCTTAATACTAATCATTTAAATATTTATTTTTACATAAAATTTGATAATAAAAATTAATTTTAATGAATTAAAATTTAGATAATAAAAATAATTCATATTTATATTTGATTTTAAAAAGAATTATTAAATAGAATTTAGTTGTTACAAATTAAAATTATTATTATTATATAAATAAAATAAAATAAAAATTAATTTTAGTAAATTTAGAGGAATTATAAAATTATTATTTTACTTGTTTTTCTTTCCTTTTTTAGTATTAATTAAAAATTCAAGAGAAATGTACTTAATCAATATATTTCACTTGATTTTTATAATTTAAATTTAAAAATATTAAGTTCTATGTTAATAATGTGGAACATTTTATAATTTTATTAAATATCTTATATTTTTAAAATATTAATGATTATAAATAATATTTTTATTTATGTAATTTTATCATAAAAATTAGTTTCTATAAATTATTTCCTCAAAACTAATAATTTATATATTATTTTTACATAAATTAGATAATAAAAATTATTTTTAACAAATTAAATTATTAGATAATAAAAATAATTTATATTTATATATGATTTTAAATAAAATTCAAAGAGAATAATTAATTATTATTAATTAAAATTATTACTATTAGATAATTAAAATGAAATACAATTAGTTTTTATAAATTAAAAAATAATTTATTTTATTTTACATCAAATTAGATAATAAAAAATTAATTTTACATTTTAAAATTATTTGTATTTTGTATAAAATTAGATAAATATTTATTTTTATAAATTAATATTATTATTAATTATTTTTTAGATTTATTTTAGATAGATAAAAATGAATATTTATGTTTGACTTTAAATAAAATTCTTTTAAACAAAAATTAGTTTTTATATATATTTAGATTACAAAAAATAATTTAAATAAAAATTGAAAAGTAGAGTAGAGTTGTATTATTGGTAAAATTATCTTCACTCAATGGTATAATTTCTTGAAGATCATATCACATCCCTAGTATGAACTATTCAAATAATCATAATTATTATTAATTTTTATGTAAATTAGTATGTATTTGAAGTTTATATAAAAATAATTTTATATATTTCATAAGGGTATTTTTTTTGAAAATGATTATCACTTTCATTGAGATGACATTTGTTTGATATTTATGCTATTTTATGGCCAGCAATGATTCCGCAGATAAAAATATCAACCTTTCGAGTCTAAATAATTTGGGTCATATAACAAGTCCCTTTGCTCGACTTTTCCTGTAGGTTTGCTTGCTATAATAATACGATCCACATTCATTGAATGATCAAAGAGCTAACAACCCAGAAATGGCAGAAGAGGTAAAGCTAATTGGTTTATGGGGAAGCCCTTTTAGTTGCAGAATAGAAATAGCCCTGAAACCAAAAGGGATTCAGTTTCAATTCGTAGAAGAATACCTTCGGAACAAGAGTGATTTGCTTCTACCAAGTTCATAAAAATGTTCCTGTCCTTGTTCACTATGGAAAACCCATTGCGGAATCACTTGTCATTCTTCACTACATTGACGAGACCTGGCAAGAAAATCCCATCTTGCCTGATGATCCTTATTACGAGGCCATTGCTCGTTTCTGGGCTAAATTCATCGATGAAAAGGTAAATCAATCTCTTCTCTTTAGCTTAATCTTGGCTTCAATAATTTTAGATTTGGCACTAACCAATGTTTATGCAGATTGTGCCGACTGGTTTGAAGACTAATGCAGCGACAGGGGAGGAGCTAGAAAAAACTGCTTGAAGAAGTGTGTCGGAACTTGAAATTCCTGGAAAATGAGCTGAAGGGGAAGGAATTCTTGGGATTTGAGAAACTTGGATACTTAAGATATTGTAGCATTTGTTATTCTCCACTGGTTTCATGTATTCACCTCAGGAAGTTCTGCAAATGGAGTTCATCACGGACAAACGATTTCCAGATTTATACAAATGGCTTGAAAAGCTCCGTGATTTGGACTTGATGAAGGAATGCATACCTCTAAGAGAAGAGCATATTACTTATATTAAAGCTCGTTGGAGCCATCAAAGCTGTTTCGAAATGAAAACAGCATCGTTCCCAAAATATTTCTGCTTTTGGTTGAATAGGGGCCTGGTTTGTTGAATGGAAAAGACTTGTTGAAGTTAAGTATGTACTCACAAAAATCAGAGAATGATCCATTGAGTATGCAATTTCAACTTGATTAATATAATGAATGTTCTTGGTGTTTTAGATTTGTAGATCATTTCACTGGTTACCACATCTTTGCGCTGACCATCTTCTTCTTGCGCTGACCACTCTCCATTACTTTAGAAGATAAAAAGGCATCGACTATGGAGCAATTATTGAATCTAAAAATTTAAATAATAGACGCAAATATTGTAGTTATTACAAAAACAAACTGTGAAACCACAACCCATTAATATCAACTGCATGAAAAGTTCAATATCATGTAATATTTAATCCCTATGAAATAATAGACATAACATATCCATCATCTTATGAGACTGTCCACTTTTTCCAACTTGTTGCTTAAACTTCAAGTTCGACAACGAAACATATATGGAAAAGGGTACATTAATTTATTGAAGATCCTTCTAGGAATTAATCATAATGCCCTTTATTTGGATTTAGTAGAACCAAAACGAGCTCTGACATAAGCTAAATGCTTCTCTTTTGGAGGCAGACATTCCTTCACCACATCAATTTCCTGAAGCCTTTCCATGTATTTGCATATAACTGGGAATTTTTCAATGGAGATGAAGTCTGCCTGCAGTACTTCCTGACGGATGTGGAACCCATAGATTGTGAAAAATGTTGCAACATCTACAAATCCGATGCTTTCACCTCCAAAAAATTCCTTGTCATTTAACTCATTCTCCAGAATCTTAATAAGCTCTCCAAGTTCTTCTGTTATCAGTTTTTTATCCTCCTCCTCTTTCGCTGCTCTATGTTTCCTTGCTGTTGACGAGATCTGCATAAGAATGAAATTTTGAGAAACAATAAGTTTATTATACCTCAGAGGCCTGTTTCCGACGATATTACAAAATGCACGACAACTACTTTCGGTTGTTAAATCACGATGGCTAAAAGAAGATATTGCTAGTCTGTATTAAGCAAAGAACAAGGATAGATCATTGTTTCCATCACTAAATCTGTCACAAAATATTTACCAATCGTTGCTCTACCAACAAACTTTTGTCGGTCACTAAATATGATCAGCAACGGACTTTGTTAAGTAGTTTAAATGGGAAGAAAAGAAGAAAAAGAGAAGGGACAAGAACAAACATACCTTATCATCGACAAATCTAGCCCAGAAACGTGCAAGGGCTCGATCATAAGGGTGTTGTGGTAAGATAGGATTATTTTTCCAGGTTTCTTCTATGTACTCAAGAATGACAAGTGATTCCGCAACTGGTTTTCCATTGTGGATGAGAACAGGAATTTTTTGATGAACTGGGTTGGAAGTCAGAAGTAAAGGACTCTTGTTTGAGAGGTCTTCTTGTATGAATTGATATTGGACCCCTTTGAGCTTAAGTGCTAGTTCTACTCTGAGACTAAATGGACTTGCCCATGTCCCAAGTAGCTTCACTTCTTCTGCCATTTCTGAAATTAGTTTTGGACTTCTGGACAACTCTTGACCCTTCTTTTATAGAAGAACTTCATACTATAGCTTCTGATCTTATGTCATTGATGACTTCATGCATTTTTGTATTTCACGTGTCATATTGGTTCTTTATCACAACTTTAAATTATTTATTTATTTATTTATTTAAAAATACATGAGTAATAAAAGGATTTGTTGAAGCATGAAATGAGCCTTGCTCCAGATGAAAACGGGCTGGAGTGCTCTGCCCAAATTCGCGTGGCCTGGAGAAATAAGGCCTGATCCATAACTAAAATGCCATTTTGCATTTTTATTTTCTTGGCCTATTGAATTATAAACTTCTCTTTCCCATCATTTATTCCCGATGTGGATTCCTTCATAGCAGCCTTCTTCTTCTTCTTCCTTTCTTTTCTTCTTCCAACAGGATCCATGAAATGATAACTATAAGATAATTGGATTTTATGGATCCAACCTGAACGTTAAGGTTTTATAGCATGTGAAAGAAACCAATCTATCTTTTGATATATTTTTACATGTAAATATATATAGATACATTATGTTAAAGTATATTCTTTTGGATTTTGTTTGACATTGTGGTATCAGAAAGTATTTTTTTGAATTTAATTCCTTTTTCAAGCTTGGAGAAAGCAAACATTAAAAGAAAGGTAGGAACAACTAAAAGGTCCCCAAATACCTCAAAGGAACAGAAAGGATGGGGTTATGTTTATTAAAGGAAAACTAGTGGTTCTTAAAGCTTTTTAGATAGTGATCAGGTTGATGATTCAAGAAGCACACCAAGTTTTGTGTTTAATGCAGGATCAGGAGCCATTTTCTAGAATTCCAACAAGTAGCAAGTTGTAGCATAATTTTCTGCAAAGGCAAAATATATTGCACTTGCTGCTGCCGCTAATCCAGCCATTTGGCAGAGGAAAAATTGAAGGACATAGGAATGACGCAAAGGGAGGCTACCATAATTTATTAACCATTGCTATATTAATAAACCTTGTGCAACATGGTAGAACTAAACATACCAATGTGAAGTTTCATGCTGTACGTGAGGCAAAGAAGCAGGTTCGATCAAACTGAAGCATTGCAATTCGGAGATGCAATTAGCACATTTGTTGACAAAGCCTCTTTCTAGATCAATAATCAGCTTTCTAAAGCAATCATTAGGAGTTTCAAATGGCAATTTCGAGGAGGAGAATGTAAGGACTGAAATTGTATTAAAAACTTCTTAAGATTGGTTTGGTTCAAATCTAAATCTCTGGTAACGAAATTTTTCTGCTGTAAAATTAGTATACTTTTATGATGTATTAGTTAAATGCAGCAGCTAACTTGTAAGTTCAGTAACCTGTCACTTAATTGGTGAAGTCTACTAGATAAGGAAGAACAGTATGGTCTGAAACTGCTTTCGTTTGTCACACATATTACATTGGAAAGCTAATATTTTGTAATTCTATCAATATTTACAAAAGAATGAAGAAAAACTCTTCAGTTTTTGATCTTATTCGAAAGCTTTCATTTGTTTTGTTATCGAATGCTTATAGCCAACAGCATTTAATATCAGTTATCCTGATTTTATTTGCTGGGATTGACAGTATTGTCAGATCCATCCCGGTAAGAATCTCAACTTGCCCCAGGTTCTGTTCTGTCTATATGAGATCGTGGCAATTGCCCTTGTGCTCTTTTATAGACAATTTCCTGAAGAGCAAGTCTTAAACACTGATATATTTGTTAATGATTAATTCTTCCAGGTAACATTCTGAAGGTCCTGACATCGTTTACTACCTGGAATTATCGCCAGAAAGTTCAATGCCAACAGCTCTGTTTATGCTTTCATCAATGTGTATAAGAAGCTGCCGAATTATTCAAATAAATGGTAATTTATATGGTCATATAAAATGCAATCAAGTTTGGCATTTGGAGAGTCAGATCCAAGGTTATCGTCTCATTTTTGTCATCAATATCTTATATGAAATTATGTTCATTAGTATTCACATCATGATAATTATATAATAATCAATGTAAAACTAATAGAATCATAACTTTTAATAAAATCTGACACATATTACAATATCATTGGTAAGTCCAAAGTCTTACCTGAAACATATATCAGAAAAGGTACATTAATTTATTGAAGATCCTTTGTAGGAATTAATTCTAATGCCCTTCATTTGGATTTAGCAGAACCAAAACGAGCTTTGATAAAAGCTAAATGTTTCTGTTTTGGAGGCAGACATTCCTTCACCACATCAATTTCCTGAAGCCTTTCCATATATTTGCATATAACTGGGAATTTCTCACTGGAGATGAAGTCTGCCTGCATTACTTCCTGATGAACTTGGAACCAATAGATTATGAAAAATGTTGCAATATCTACAAATCCGATGCTTTCACCTCCAAAAAATTCCTTGTCATTTAACTCATTCTCCAGAATCTTAATATGCTCTCCAAGGTCTTCTGTTATCAGTTTTTTCTCCTCCTCTTTCGCTTCTCTCAATTTCCCCGCTATTTGCACGATCTGCATAAGAAATGAAATTTTGACAAAGAATAAGTTTATTATACCTTAAAGGCTTGTTTCAGACGTTGAAACCAAATCAACCATACTGATATTACAAAATCCACGACAAATACTTTCTGTTGTTAAATTACGATGGCTAAAAGAAGATATTGTTAGTCTGTATTTAGCAACGAACAACGGTAGATCATTGTTTCCATCACTGAATCCATCACAAAATATTTACCAATCATCCCTCTACCAACAAGCATTTGTCCGTCACTAAATATGATCAGCAACGTACTTTGTCAACTAGTTTTAATGGGAAGAAATGAAAAGAAAAGAAGGGACAAGAACAAACATACCTTATCATCTACATAGTTTGCCCAGAAACGTGCAAGGGCTCGATCATAAGGGTGTTGTGGTAAGATAGGATTATTTTTCCAGGTTTCTTCAATGTACTCCAGAATGACAAGGGATTCTGAAACTGATTTTCCATTGTGTATGAGAACAGGAATTTTTTTATGAACAGGGTTGGAACTCAGAAGTAAAGGACTCTTGTTTGAGAGGTCTTCTTGTATGTATTGATATTGGACCCCTTTCAGCTTAAGTGCTAGTTCTACTCTGTGACTAAATCGACTTGGCCATGTCCCAAGTAGCTTCACTTCTTCTGTCATTTCTGAGATTAGTTTTGCACTTTTGGACAACTCTTAATCCTTCTTTTATAGACAAATTTTCATACTAAAACATCTTTTCTTGATTAGCAAGTCGGGTTTGTATTTGTAAATTTGGAATCGAGAATGTTCAACTATCATATGTCATTGATGACTTCATGCATTTGTTTTTTTATGTGGAATGTTGGTTCTTCATTACAACTGTAAATTTTTTATTTATTTAAAAATACATGAGTAGTGCAAGGATTGATCAAAGGATAACTATAAGATAATGGTAAAATAATTGCATTTCATTATATTCATTTATTATATATTTCTCAGCTTACTTATTTTGTAAAGTCCAACCTAGACCAAAAGATAATTATGATACATTAAAATTGTTATGTCAAAGAAACCATTCTATCTCGAGTGAGATTTAAAAATAGTTTTATGTGTTTTTGATACATCTTTATATGTAAATATATATTAAGCTTGAAGCCTAAATATATATAGATATATCTTTAAAATAAATTTTTTGGGCTAAATTCATCGATGAAAAGGTAAATCAATCTCCTCTCTTTAGCTTAATCTTGGCTTCAATAATTTTAGATTTGGCACTAACCAATGATTATGCAGATTGTGCGGACCGGTTTGAAGGCTAATGCAGCGACAGGGGGAGGAGCTAGAAAAAACTGCTTGAAGAAGTGTGTCAGAACTTGAAATTCCTGGAAAATGAGCTGAAGGGGAAAGAATTCTTGGGATTTGAAAAACTTGGATACTTAGATATTGTAGCATTTGTTATTCTCCACTGGTTTCAGGTTTCACCTCATGACGTTCTGCAAATGGAGGTCATCACTGACAAAAGATTTCCAGATTTATACAAACGGCTTGAAAAGCTCCGTGGTTTGGACTTGATGAAGGAATGTCTACCTCCAAGGGAAGAGCATATTACTTATACTAAAGCTCGTGGAAGCCATAGCTGTTTCGAAATGAAAACAGAATCGTTCCCAATATGTTTCTGCTTTTGGTTGAAAAGGGGCCTGGTTCGTTCAATGGAAAAGACTTGTTGAATTTAAGCATGTGCTCACAAAAATCAGAGAAAGATCCATTGAGTATGCAGTTTCAACTTGATTAATATAATGAATGTTCTTGGTATTTTAGACTTGTAGATCATTTCACTGGTTACCACATCTTTGTGCTGACCATCTTCTTCTTGCGCTGACCACTCTCCATTACTTTAGAAGATAAAAAGGCATCGACTATGGAGCAATTATTGAATCTAAAAATTTAAATAATAGACGCAAATATTGTAATTATTACAAAAACAAACTGTGACACCAAAACCCATTAATATCAACTACATAAAAGGTTCAACATCATGTAGTGTTTATTCCCTATGAAATAATAGACATAACATATCCATCATCTTATGAGGTTGTCCACTTTTTCCAACTTGTTGCTTAAACTTCAAGTTCTACAATGAAACATATATGGAAAAGGGTGCATTGATTTATTGAAGATCCTTCTAGCAATTAATCATAATGCCCTTTATTTGGATTTAGCAGAATCAAAACGAGCTTTTATATAAGCTAAATGCTTCTCTTTTGGAGGCAGACATTCCTTCACCACATCAATTTCCTGAAGCCTTTCCATATATTTGCATATAACTGGGAATTTCTCACTGGAGATGAAGTCTGCCTGCAGTACTTCCTGACGGACTTGGAACCCATAGATTAGGAAAAATGTTGCAATGTCTACAAATCCAATACTTTCACCTCCAAAAAATTCCTTGTCATGTAACTCGTTCTCCAGAATCTTAATATGCTCTCCAAGTTCTTCTTTTAACAGTTTTTTCTCCTCCTCCTCTTTCGCTTCTCTAAATTTCCCCGCTATTTGCAAGATCTGCATAAGAAATGAAATTCTGAGAAACAACAATTTACCTTAAAGGCTTGTTTTCAGACTATTCGGTTGAAACCAAATCAACCCTACTGATATTACAAAATTCGCCCCAAATACTTTTCGTTGTTAAATTACCAAGGGTAAAAGAAGATATTTCTATCTATATTTAGCAATGAATAATGACAGACCATTTTTTTTCATTACCGAGTCCGTCACAAACTATTTTCAGATCATCACTCTACCTACAACTTTTTGTCCGTCACTAAATACGATCAGCAACTGACTTTGTCAAGTAGATTAAATGAGAAGAGATGAAGAAAAAAAGAAGAGACAAGAAGAAACATGCCTTATCATCTACAAGTTTAGCCCAGAAACGTGCAAGGGCTCGATCGTAAGGGTGTTGTGGTAAGATAGGATTATTTTTCCAGGTTTCTTCAATGTACTCCAGAATGACAAGGGATTCTGAAACTGGTTTTCCATTGTGTATGAGAACAGGAATTTTTTGATGAACTGGGTTGGAAGTCAGAAGCAAAGGACTCTTGTTTGAGAGGTCTTCTTCTATGTATTGATATTGGACCCCTTTTAGCTTAAGTGCTAGTTCTACTCTGTGACTAAACGGACTTGCCCATGTCCCAAGTAGCTTCACTTCTTCTGCCATTTCTGAAATTAGTTTTGCACCTTTGAGCAACTCTTAACCCTTCTTTTATAGCAAAACATCTTTTCTTGATTAGAAAGTCGGATTGTATTTGTAAATTTGGAATTGAGAATGTTCAACTATCATATGTCATTGATGACTTCATGCATTTGTTTTTTTATGTGGAATATTGGTTCTTCATTACAACTTTAAATTTTTTATTTATTTAAAAGTACATAAAGCAGTCAAAGGATTCATCAAAGGATAACTATAAGATAATGGTAAAATAATTGTATCTCATCACATTCATTTATTATATATTTGTCAACTTATTTTGTAAAGTGGAATCTAGACCAAAGCAAGCATTAAAAGCAAGGTAGGAAAAGTTACAATATTAGATACAATAATTAATTCTTCCAAAGGGTTATCATGTCATTAATAATCTTATATCAAACTATATTGATAAATATTTATTTCATGCTAATAATCACTATAAAATTAATATAATCATAACGTATTATAATATTATTGACAATCCAGAGTATTGCATGAAACATATATATATAAAAAAAAAGGTACATTAATTTATTGCAAACCCTTTGTAGGAATTAATTATAATGCCCTTTATTTGGATTTAACAGAACCAAAACGAGCTTTGATAAAAGCTAAATGTTTCTGTTTTGGAGGCAGACATTCCTTTACGACATCAATTTCCTGAAGCCTTTCCATGTATTTGCATATAACTGGGAATTTCTCACTGGAGATGAAGTTTTCCTGCAATACTTCCTGACGGACTTGGAACCCATAGATTATGAAAAATGTTGCAATATCCACAAACCCGATGCTTTCACCTCCAAAAAATTCCTTGTCCTTTAACTCATTCTCCAGAATCTTAATATGCTCTCCGAGTTCTTCTATTATTAGTTTTTTCTCCTCCTTCTCTTTCACTTGTCTAAATTTCCTTGTTGTTTGCGAGATCTGCATAAGAATGACATTTTGAGAAACAGTAAGTTTATTATACCTTAAAGGCTTGTTTCAGACTCTTCGGTTGAAACCAAATCAACCATACTGATGTTACCAAATGGACAACAAATACTTTCCATTGTTAAATTACGACGGCTAAACGAAGATATTGTTAGTCTGTATTTAGCAATGAACAACGATAGATCATTGTTTCCATCGTTGAATCCATCACAAAATATTTGCCGATCATCTCTCTACCAACAAACTTTCGTCTG
This sequence comes from Dalechampia spathulata, assembly GCA_948192965.1. Classification (NCBI taxonomy): domain Eukaryota; kingdom Viridiplantae; phylum Streptophyta; class Magnoliopsida; order Malpighiales; family Euphorbiaceae; genus Dalechampia; species Dalechampia spathulata. Next base: position 13,213 of record CANYBF011921552.1, read on the forward strand.
TCACTAAATATGATCAGCAACGGACTTTGTCACGTAGTTTAAATGGGAAGGAATGTAGAAAAAAGAAGAGATAAGAATAAACATACCTTATCATCTACAAGGTTTCTTCAATGTACTCAAGAATGACAAGGGATTCTGAAACTGGCTTTCCATTGTGTATGAGAACAGGAATTTTTTTATGAACTGGGTTGGAAGTCAGAAGTAAAGGACTCTTGTTTGAGAGGTCTTCTTCTATGTATTGATATTGGACCCCTTTGAGCTTAAGTGCCAGTTCTACTCTGTGACTAAATGCACTTCGCCATGTCCCAAGTAGCTTCACTTCCTCTGCCATTGCTGAGATTTGTTTGCACTTTTGGCCAACTCTTAACCCCTTTTTTATAGAAAAATTTGCATACTATAACTTCTTCTCTTGATTAGCAAGTGGGTTTGTATTCACACAGTTAAAGTTAATATGAAAAATGAAAGCTTATTTAGTTTGGAATTGATAATATTCGACTATCATATGTCATTGATGACTTCATGCATTTTTGTTTTTTCATGTGCCATATTCTTTACAACTTTAAATTTTTTGTTCACTTAAAGAATAGATGAGTAGTGAAAGAATTTGATTAAATGATAACTATAAGAAGAGGATAAAAATACTCATATTGTTTAAAAAATACAGTTTAAAAAATAGTTAAATGGATATTTTTAAAAAGTAATTTATAAGATGATTTTAACATCAAATACATCCTTAATAGGAATTGTTACATATTGATACTTTGGATCTTTTAATTATATACATTTTAATTTATTAGATAAGATTTAAAAATTATTTTATATATTTTTAAAATGATAAGCATGTGTTTTTGTATGTTTTGATGATCATCACTTTCATTGACATGACATGCAAAAAAACCACTTTGATTGAGATGACATTTGTTTGGTATTTATTCTATTTTACTACCAGGAATGATTCCCAAATAAAAATATCAACTTGTTGAGTATAAATAATTTGGGTCATCAACAATCAAAATAAGAGGCGAATGTGATAGAAGAGGAGTCAAAACCTAAAGAAGAATGCTTGTTTATGGCAATACAAGATTCAAAGGCAGTGCACAAGTTCATGTGGTTAATGTTAAGATAAATAGGTGAATAACAGCTTGAACAATCACTCGAGTCGTGTGGATGCATTATGCTTAAAAGATATTTGCGTATAATAGCAAATCCTCCCAGGATAAAACGAGCTCATCTACTCGAAGGCAGGAAACAGGAACAACAAATAGGTTGAACTTGGGAAACCCGAACTAGTAAGCTTGTCGAAAAAAAGGAGAGTAGAGGAGAGCAAAGGAAGAGAGGATGCTTTGCTTTTGATGTGTTTAACCATCAAGAGAAGTCCACTAAAGAAATTCAAACCGAGTCTTGTAGATAGGTTTCAGCTCCTCTGGCTCTCAATGAAAAATTAGCAAAGGAAGTTGGAACGAAACTAGAAGATTCATTTGTTTATCAAGAATAGTGCAAATAGTTTATTGTATTTGACTACTACTATAATAGTTTTGATGTTTCCTGTAAGTAACCACTCAGGATTCATGGCTGCATCGATTTAGATTCATTTGGGAACAACTAAAAGGGTCCTTAAATACCTTAAAAGGGACAACAAAGGATGGGGTTATGTTTATTGAAGGAAGGCTAGTGGTTCTTGAAGCTTTTCACATAGTGATTGGGCTGGTAGCATTAATGATTAAAGAAACATGTTGAATTTTGAGTTTAATGCATCATCATTTTCTAGAACTCCAAGAAGTAGCAAGCTCTAGCATAACTTTCTGCAGAGGCGACGTATATTGCACTTGCTGTTGCCAGTAACCCACAATTTGGCCGAGGAAAATACGGAAAGATATAGGAATAAAGTAAAGGGAGGCTACCCCAATTTGTTTTGATAATAAATCAACCATTGCTATAACAGCAAATCTTGTGCAACATGGTAGAACTAAACATATCAATGTGAAGTTCCATGTTGTACCTGAAGCAATATTAGTAAAGCCCCTTTCCAAATCAAGAATCAAACTTTCTTAAGTAATTATTAGGAGTTTCAAGTGGCAAATTCAAGAGGGAGAATATTGAAAAGGAAATTGCATTAAAAACTTTTTAGATTAGTTTGATTCAAATCTTTCTGCTGTAAAATTAATTTACTTTTATGATGCACTGGATCCATTTTTCTGATTGGAAGTTGCCTTGCGTGGTCTTCTTGGTTTCTTATACAAGCTAAAATTGGCAAAAACTTTCCATGTCAATGTTCCAGCACGACTTGCTTCGCCGCCATCCAGTCAGCTGTCATAATTTGATTCTTAACAGGAATATTACCATTACCGTATGAACTCTGAAAGGGAAATTGGAGATTATAACCGTTATCTATGCTGTAAGAGTTTACCCATCTCATAATAATGCAAATTCCAAATCTAAAAACTTGAAAATAATATAGCATTTGATGGCATGGTGTGTAAAACAAAGGGATCCTGTATTCACCGCTGCATTCACTCCTATACAGATTTTTGTTGCACTTTTCGACTTCTGTGTCCTGCCTAATCAAATTTGTGCCGGAAGGTTATTGCAATTCATTGCAATTCATTGCTCTTGCCCTTTTGAAACCATTTTTACCTGTTCCCTTTTCTTTGCCAAATGTTGAATTATCCTGATTTTCTTTGCTTGGAATTCACAGTATCATCAGATCCATCCGAGTAAGAATCTCAATTTGCCTGAGGTTTTTTGTTTTGTCTATCTGAGATTGTGGCGATTGCCCTTGTGCTCTTTTACAACCTGGAATTATTGGTCAGAAAGTTCAATGTCAACAGCTCTGTTTATGCTCAGAAAGTTCAATGTCAACAGCTCTGTTTATGCTTTCATCAATGTGTATAAGATGCTGCTGAATTATTGTCATAGTATTATTGATAACTCCATAGGCTTACAAGAAACATATATCAAAAAAGGTACATTAATTTATTGAAGACCCTTTGTAGAAATTACTGGCAATGCCCATTATTTGGATGTAACAGAACCGAAATAAGCTTTGATAAAAGCTAAAGTTTTCTCTTTTGGTGGCAGACATTCCTTCACCACATCGATTTCCTGAAGCCTTTCCATATATTTGCATATAACTGGGAATTTCTCACTGGAGATGAAGTCTGCCTGCATTACTTCCAGACGGCGTTGGAACCAATAGATTATGAAAACTGTTGCAATATCTACAAATCCGATGCTTTCACCTCCAAAAAATTCTTTGTCCTTTAACTCATTCTCCAGAATCTTGATATTCTCTCCAAGTTCTTCTATTATCAGTTTTTTCTCCTCCTCTTTCGCTTTTCTCAATTTCGTCTCTGCTTGCCAGATCTGCATAAGAATGAAATTTTGAGAAACAACATGTTTATTACACCTTAACCGCTTGTTTCAGACTATTCGGATGAAACCAAATCAACCAAACTGGTATTTCAAAATGGACAAAAAAATACTTTCCATTGTTAAATTACGATGGCCAAAAGAAGATTTTGTTAATCTGTATTTAGCAATGAACAACGATAGATCATTGTTTCCATAACTGAATCCTTCACAAAATATTTACCGATCATCACTGTACCGACTAACTTTTTTCCCTCACCAAATATGATCAGCAATAGACAGTGTCAAGTAGTTTAAATGGGAAGAAATGTAGAGAAAAGAAGAGATAAGAATAAACATACCTTATCATCTACGAATTTAGCCCAGAAACGTGCAAGGGCTCGATCATAAGGGTTTTGTGGTAAGATGGGATTATTCTTCCAGGTTTCTTCAATGTACTCAAGAACGACAAGGGATTCTGAAACTGGTTTTCCATTGTGTATGAGAACAGGAATTTTTTTATGAACCGGGTTGGAAATCAGAAGTAAAGGACTCTTGTTTGAGAGGTCTTCTTCTGTGTATTGATATTGGACCCCTTTGAGCTTAAGTGCTAGTTCTACTCTGCGACTAAATGGACTTATCCATGTCCCGAGTAGCTTCACCTCTTCTGCCATTTCTGAGATTAGTTTTGCAGTTTTGGAAATCTCTTAACCCCTCTTTTATAGAACAATTTCCATACTGTAACTTCTTTTGTTGATCATCAAGCCGGGCTGCATTCGTAGGGTTAAAGCTAACATGAAAAATCAAAGTTTATTTGGTTTGGAATCGAGAATGTTCGACTATCATGTCATTGATGACTTCATGCATTTTGACACCACACAACCACAATAGTCATAATTATGCTTGAAATAGAATTGAGTGAAATAATTATTTTATTTTAAATATAATGTTGTCAAAAAAATATACATATTTGAATAAATTATATTATTAAAATTAAAATTAAAATTATTTTTGCATGATCCTAATTTATTTTTTTTAACACTTATCCTTTCATATTATTTATATAAATCAAATAGTTCAAAATTTATATTTTTTTATATTATTATTTTTATGATTATAATTATTAAATATCTTTAAAATAAAGATAACCTAATAATCATTTAAGGATGTATAATTGAAAAAAAAAATTGTCAAAACTATATCATAATTTAATTCAACAAAATATTAAGATTAATATAGATAAATATTACTTTAAATTTCAAACTATGATGCTAACATTTTATATTTAATTTTTATAATTGAACCTTTTACATTTAAATGATACAACTGCATTATTAAATTGCTATATATAAATTAATATTCATTATATATGTATATATAATTTTATGAATTTAGCAATTATGCTATTTAGTTTAATAAATCAAATTAAATGATAATTTACTTAGTCTAATTAATGTATGAATAATTTTTATTCCATTTTTTAACATTTTATTTTAGTCATATAATAATTTATTTAGTCTATTTTATTGCGAGTGAGGATTTCACAAACAAAAATATCAACTTTTTGAGTGTAAATAATGACAAGACCTTTTCCTCCTTGACTTTTCGTGTAGGGTTGCGTATTATAATGATACCATCCACATTCATTGAATGAACAAAGAAGAAGCCCACCCAAAGCGCACTCACATCCGAACCCGAGCAGGGGTAAATTGGGGTAAATTACGGTAGTCAGCGGCTTCTTAGATGGGAGTTCAAGTATTTAGTACCTACAAGGAGTCCACCTAAAGAGTGTAACTTCCACACTGCAACTACTAAGATTTGAACCTTGGACCTTGATACTAAATCTACCATTCAAGTATCAACTGAACTAGTACAGATAGAAGCTAACAATCCGAGGTCAAGCTAATTGGATTCTCCCTTTTAGTTGCAGAATAGAAATAGCTAAGGGGTGAGCAAAAATATGTAGAAATCAACAAAATTGAAAAATCGATTATATTTGGTAATTTTGATTTTATTTTTCGATTTTCAGTTTCAATTTTTTTTAAAAAAAATTTTGATTTTTGATTTTCGGTTCGATTTAAATATTGAATAACCGAATAAACCAAAGAAAACCTTCAGAACAAGAGTGATTTGCTTTTTCAGTGTAACCCATTTCATACTATGATAAAATTAATTTATTGGTTGGGAATTTAGAATGTTAAACTATCATCTATCTATCATATGTCATTGATGACTTGTAGATCGATTTGGATGACTCTTTATGCAACTTTCTTTTATGAGATGTTTTCCCAACTTTTTACCGAATAAAGGGCGTATTGACTTGGATCATTTTAGAATATCGTGCTACTAAAATTAATATACTTATTTTTTAATTTTATAAAAATTAAAAACTAGTTGTTTATTTAAAAATATAAATTTAAATATATTTTTTCTATCATATTATTATTTTTAATTATAAAGAATATTTTTTTATTAATTATTCTTTAATTTTTAATATGATTGAATATAACAACATAACAAAGATTTAACATATTAAATGCTTTACTAAAATAGTAAATAGAATATAATTTAAAATAATAATAATTATACCTATCATGATTCAAGTTTTAATATATATTTATAATTTCCCATGATTTCTGAAAAAATTATTATCTTTTTATATAATTTATTTATTTAAAATTAAATTTTTTTTAAAAAGGAAATACTTACTAGTGCTAATGCTGTTTTGTGGTCGTCGTTATTTCCAAGTCTCATTTGTCGCATATGAAGTCTGACTAGAGTCCAAATTTAGAAAAGAAAGCCATTTGCTTTTCGGATTCAATGTACTAGCATAATTACCATTAATTTTGTTTTAGGGTTGCCATTTATTTAACCAGTGGCCAGATAATGTGCCTGACGATGAACCAGTGAGCACATGTTAAATCACCTCTACAATGTATATTAAATAATTAATAATTATATAAAAATTAATAATTAAAAATTATTAATAAATTATATAATTATTATCACTTATAATGAGTAATAATTTTTGAAATTGTAATTTTAAAAAATAATAATGTATATTTTTAATTTGTAATGATTATAAAATGAGTGGTGATAAATTTGATATTTAATAATAATGTAATAATTAATATTAGATGATATTAGTAGAATTTATTTGATAATTAATAATATTAATATGAATAGTATTTACATAATTGTATTAATAATAAAATGAAATAATTTTATTAATTTTATTAATGATATTATTAATTTTACTAATAATATTATGAAATAAAATTAAATAATTATATTATAATGATGAAAAAAATGAATACATATAATTAATAATAATAATTTATGAAATTGAGATTATAAATAATAAGAATTTATATTTTTATATTTTAATGATTATAAAATAAATGGTTAATAATTTTAATATTAATAATAATGTAATATTTAAGATTATATTATATTAGTAGTATTTACATTAATAATAATAATAATATTAGAAGTAATGTAATAATAATAATAATAATAATATTATTATTATTATTATTATTAATTATATAATTTATTAATAATTATTATTTTTTATTATTTAATATATATTTTCGAGATGATTCTGTCCTTTGGTTAAACCAGCTATTAACTCTAAAATTTATATGAAAGAGGAAATTTTGATAAATTTTTATATCTAAGTGGGGAAATTGCGCAAACAGCGAGAATGGGCGTCGAGGTAAAGCTATAGGCACGCGGCCAAGCCAATTTAGGTCTCATCCAGCATCTCCTTTTGCCCTTTGAGTTTTGTCTTCAGTTCAAAATCAATAGCAAAATTGAATTCTATTGAACTTTGGCTAATCAGAGTAGCATTGAAGGAACCCACAGCTATGACTCACAAAGCTCCACTTTTTCCATCATTTGATCCATAAACAAACATTACATTACATTTGCTTTTCGTATAAAATCAAACATGACCTGTATAAATCAAGTGATTGATTTACCATTTGAAAGGGGAAAAACCCGTGAGATCAACCAGAAATCTCAATAGCCTTAACTTCAGATTTCTTTATTTCCTCTTTGGGAATAGTGATAGTCAGAACTCCATTCTCCATTGAAGCTTTTACTTTGTCCATTTTTGCATTTTCTGGCAGCCTGAACCTTCTCATGAATCTGCCGCTGCTACGCTCCACTCGATGCCATTTATCATTCTTGTCTTCCTTCTCCACATTCCTTTCTCCGCTGATCTGAAGCACTCTGTCATCTTCAATCTCCACCTTCAATTCCTCCTTCTTAAGCCCTGGAACATCTGCCTGGAACACATGGGCTTCAGGAGTCTCCTTCCAGTCGATGCGAGTGTTCACAAAACCAGAGTTTTCACAGGATATCAATGAAGGAGGAAAATCTTTACGCGAATTCCAAAAGTCGAAAGTAGAGAATGGATCAAAGATGCTGCTTCTGGTGTTACCGAAAATCCTTGGAATCATTGCCATGGTTGTATATCTGGGAATGAATTCGGAATTGTTCTGATCTGTTGGCTTCTTGTAAGCTTCAGTCGTTGCTTGTAATGGAATGGAATTGGAAATGCTTGCTTGGTATATATAGGAAACATTCAGGCGTCAGAGGACTACATCTCGTAGTTTCTAGATTTGGGGATGGTGCGTGGAGTAAGTTCAGGAGGGGACAATTTGGAAGTAGGAATTTTCTGGGAAGTTCAGGATGTAGCAAATCGGGCTTTCCGTTGTTGTCCTGAACTTCGTATACAGAATGTGCCCAGCTCTAAACCAGCAAATCACCCATGTTGGATCGGGCTCCTGACCCGAAAACCTTTTATGCGTACATCTAAATTATTCTGGAAAACTTTTTAAAAATCGTAGAAATTAAATATTGGTTTATTAAATTGTAAAATTTCATTGTAAATTTATTATTTATTTATAATAAAAAAAATTTTTTTATTGAAAAATTATTATTTTATGAAATTTTCAAAAAATATAATATAATTATTCTAAAAATTTGATGTAATCAACCAAAAATTTGATGTAATCATCGATTATTGATCATCATCATTAATTACATCATTAAAGTGTATTATTAATATTAATGATCATGTATCGTTGTGTAAACTAACATAGAAAACATGAAATCGAAATAAAAAAAATTATAAACTAAACTGATAATAGTAAAAAACTCTTTAGATATAACATATCATATATAACAAATAAGTACATATATATCATACATTATAATAAATAATATTACATATCTAGCAATTATGGCATGTATATATATATAAATTTAGAAAACAAAACAAACTATAAATAAATAAAACATAAAAATATAAACAAACTATTGAACATTATAATAAGAACTATAATTGTCTATATATGCAGATTGGATCATTGATTATACCAGCAAGCATTTCAGGGTTCTTGGATAAGAAGACGAAGCTCTAGATATGAAAGGCTGATTTTACCAGCAATGGTATCACATTCTCTGCAGAAGGAGGAGATGTGGCGATTCTTGACTCTAAAGCTTTGGTTTGAACTTTGAGACAATCTGTCAATGTTTCGCATGGCAACCTTCTCTACTTCTATCCTTCAACAAAAGGAAATTGCCCTGATTTTACTGGTTATTTAAAAAGATGCATGAATTGCTGTTACTCATGGTTGACCATCTAGGCAAGCAATCACAATCCATGAGCAAAATTAAGCCAACATATTTGTTTTTGGTTAATGTAACTGATTAGCCACAAAGAGGAGATAGGACAAAGTTCTTGCCATTTTTATTAGCTCAACAAACAGACATTATGCCACACTCTTTATCAGACAAAGTACAACCATATCCTGAAATCAAAAATTAACCAGCACAGAACCCTTTCAGTGGACGGAAACAGTATCTCAACCAGAAATCTCTATGGCCTTGACATCTGGTTTTTTCACTTCCTCTTTAGGAACAGTGACTGTAAGAGCTCCATTCTCCATGGATGCTTTTACTTGATCCATTTTCCCATTCTCTGGCAGCCTGAACTTCCTCATGAACTTGCTGGAGTTGAAATTGATTTGTTGAACCGAGAATAGGACATATCTGCTAGTACACCCACTACTTACGAGCCATACTAACATGTGGTTCAATTTTGCGTTTTCAAGTGCCATAAATAAATAATTGCTCCTATTGAACTTCTCTCTCTTCTCTGATTACATGGGTTTCTCGTTGGTCTCCTTGCTGTTGCTTAAATTTTTATTTTGTATTTTACACACTCTACCTAATTTTCTTTAAAATTAAAATTTTTTAAATTTTTTATTTTAAAATACCCACTTTCATTAACGTTATATATCATTTTTTCAATTTCTCATATCTCTTTTTTTTCTCTATCTTTTTTATCTTACCATTCTTTTCTTCTTTTAAATTACTTTTAATAATTAAATTTTTAATTTATATTTTAATTTTATTAGTTAAAATTTATTTCTTTTTAAATTAAAATTGAATTGATATTCTTTAACTTTTACCATTTGCAAAAACATGGCAGACGACAAACAATTCATCCCTCACCTTTTCCAGCAATTATTAAAAAATAAAAAAAATAATCGAGTTCAAATCTTTTCAGTAACCAATAACTTTGAAATACCACTAAATATATTATTTTTAAAATAAAAAATTGAATTGATTTGGGAGGGGAATTCTCGGATAATGATGCCTGTTGTTCTTGTTGCCCGAGCCATCTTCTTTGCCGGCCCAGATTTTTATTATTAAAAATATTTTAAATAATAAAAATATTTTTATTTTTTTAATAATAACAAATATTTTACAGTTTTTTATTGTTGATATTCTTTAAATTTTTATTTTTTAATTTATAACATATTACTTCCTATAAAAATATATTTTAAAATTAAAAAAATATTAAAATATAAAAGTATATTATTTTCAGGTTAATTGAATTCAATAATTATTGCTTCTTATTTTTTACTTTTTGGTCTATGATTTAATGAACATACTCACTATATATTACAAGAGTCTAAAATGGATGAAATTGATTTAGATTATTAATAAATAAAGTTTCAATATAGCATGTGCAAGAAAGGAAGAATAAATACTTGAATAGTAAAATGAGATCAAAGAGTTATGAATGCTTGATACATCAAACAAAGAGATCAGTTAAATTTAGATTTATTATTATTGAAAAATTTGTATTGTTATTCAACATTTTTAATGGTTTTAAAGTAATGTAATCATATATATTCATGTTTAATGTTTTTTAATTTAAATAATTATGTATATTTTTTTGATATAATTATTATATTTCACTTGTAAACTTTTGTGTATTAATGTTGTATACTTCTTGTATACCAGTTATATACTTGTAGTAAACCCTATATATCAGAATATACATTTCATAAAATATAATGAAAATATCTGCATCTTTGACATTTTAACTCGTAAAAAATATAATTTTGTAAACTTTTTGTACGCTTCTTGTATACCTATTGTATACTTATAGTAAATCTTTACATATCAGATATTATATTTCATAAAATATGATGTAAATACATGTATCTTTAATATTTGAAGTAGGATAAAATATAATTTGTAAACCTTTTGTATTCCTATGGTATACTTCTTATATATTTATTATATACTTGTAGTAAATCTTTACATATCAGATATTATGTTTTATAAAATATATTATAAATACATATTTCTTTAAAATTTAAAATTATACAAAATATAATTTGTAAACCTTTTGTATTCATATTGTATACTTCTTGTATACCTATCATATATTTATAGTAAACTCTTACATATCAGATATTATGTTTCATAAAATATGATGTAAATACCTGCATCTTTAATATATTGAAGTCGTATAAAATATAATTTGTAAACTTTTTGTATCTCTATTATATACTTCTTGTATACCTATCACATACTTGTAGTAAACCCTCACATATCAAATATTATGTTTCATAAAATATATTGTAAATACATATTTTTTTAAAATTTTAAATCGTACAAAATATAATTTGTAAACCTTTTGTATGCCTATTATATACTTCTTGTATATCTATCATATATTTGTAGCAAACCCTTACATATCAGATATTACGTTTTGTAAAATATATTGTAAATACTTGTTTCTTTAAATTTTGAAGTTGTAGAGAATATATACATTATTTGAAAAATATTTTAATCATGATTTTTAATATGATTATTTTACAAAAAGATATAGTAAAATCTTTTAAAAATTATGAAAATATAAACATATATTTTTCAAAAATATGAAATTTAAAAAATTATTTTTAAAATTTGAACTTTTGAAAAATGTATCATATATGTAATATGTATTGAAAGAATTTGAAATGTATAATTGGAAACTAAAATTGTAAATTATAATTTTTAAAATAATATACTTTTATATTTTAATAATGTTTAACTTTAAAAAATATTTTTATAGGAAGTAATATATTATATATTAAAAAATAAAAAGTTAAAGAATATTAAAAATGAAACAACTGTAAAATATCCTTCATTATTAAAAAATAAAAATATTTTTTATTATTAAAAAGTTTTTTATATAAAAATAATAGATCTAAAAGAATTTATTATTGAAATTAGATTTTTAAAAAATTTCACATTATTTTATGAATATATAATTTATTTTAATAATTTTTAATTTTAAAAAATATTTTTGTAGGAAGTAATATATTATATATTAAAAAATAAAAAGTTAAAGAATATCAAAAATGAAAAACTGTAAAATATTTTTTATTATTAAAAATAAAAAAATTTTTATTATTAGAAATATTCTTTATTATTAAAAAATATTTTAATAAAAAATAAATCTAAAAGAATTTATTATTAAAATCAGATTTTTAAAAAAATTTTACATATTTTTTTATAAATTTATAATTTATGTTAATATATTTTTTTATTGATAATGTAATGAGATAATTTAAATTATATTTATTTTATGTAGTTATATTTGATTAGAATTGTATTTAATTAATAAAATTTCATGAGATTTTGAATTGATGTTTTATATTTTAAGTTGATATGATATTTAAAAAACTTTATAAAAAAAATAGTTGGCAAAATAAAAAAAAAAAAAAGCTTTGCCATCGGCTACTTTTGAAAATATCCTTTTGTTTTTCTTCCTAAACCAGCAATCCTTTGCGTGGTTCTTTGTATCATTTTCACTAGTTGTTGCAGAGTTTGAAATTTTGCATCGATACTAACTTGTTATCTTCTCATATTATTTATATCAATCAAATTATTCAAAATTTACATCTTTTTATATTATTATTTTTATGATTGTAATTATTAAATATCTTTAAGGCAAAAATAACCTAATAGTCATTTAAGGATGTATAATTGATAAAATTTTTTTATCAAAATTATAACATAATTTAATTCAAATGAAATATTAAAATTACTAAATATAGATAAATATTAACATTTTATATTTAATTTTTTTAACTGAATTAATTATACAACTATATTACTAGAATTGCTACATACCAATTAATAGTCATCATATGTGCATATATATATTTTTATGAATTAATAAATCAAATCAAATAATAATTTATTTAATCCAATTGATGTAAAAATAACTTTTATTCCAAATTTTTGACATTTATTTTATTTTAATCATATATTTTTATCAAAATTATATTTATAACTAAAAAAGTGTTAGCTCAATTTTATTTATATATTTTTAATGCCCAATGCACTTTAATAATTAGAATTTTATGCATTAAACTTTTAAATTATGAAAATAAGATTTAACATCACATTCTCATTTTTAGCACACACTGTTATGATATACGATTGATGTGTTTTGCTTTATATGTGTTTTAATTGCGATGATGACATGAAATTTATACGATATATGAATGCAATGAAAAATAAATGATGTGCTATATGATATATGATTAGAGGTTGAAATGATGGTATTTTTACAGTACCACTGATAATGAAAGATCATACGATGTTAATATGATAATAAATAGATGTATCGTCAAATTGATAATTAAACAAATATGACATCGAAGAATAATAGACGAATATGATGTCGAGTACGCTTAAATTATTTAAGCGTAGTTAATTAAGATAATTAATGTATCATATAAATATTCATACAAATTAAGGTATGTAGGGTTGTTGCATATGTATATGAAATTATACATATAAGAATATGAGATATTAAGATGAGATATAAGTAAAATAGAGTATACATAATTAATAATTATGTATGATTAAGGTAAAGTATAAATAATTAATACGAATGAAATATATATATATATATATGTATATATATACAATATGATACAATTAAATGTATAATTAGGTATAAGTATAATGTATAGTATAAGTATAAGTATAGTATAGTAGTATTAAAATAATGTAATGGATGATGATATAGGATGATGTAATAATGTAATTATGATATGAGGTGAAATTTAAGAAAAATAAGAAAATGAATTTTTAATTTAAGTATGTAAGATGGTATATTTTAATTATTAAATAGTTAGTGGAGATTTGAGAAATTGTATTTTATTAGGTATGAGGGATTATGATAGTGGAGGATTATTATATTAGGAGCATTGGTATTTGAAAAAGGAGGTAAGAAGGAAAGAGAAATAAAATTTTATTTGGTAGTGGGAAAAGATGGAGGATAATATTTTATTAGAAAAAATGTGTATTGGTGTATATTTATGGTATTCTATACGCATTAAAGTGAGTTGATTGGTGGAATTTAAGTTATACATATAAAAATATATGTATTGTGGGGTTTTAAAGGCTTGTGCTTGTGTGTGTGAGTGTGCATTTAACTTAAGATGGAGCTGCCTTAAATTTACATGCATTTCTTATGAATTTGGCTTTTATTTTGACATAATATCCACTTATTTGCCTTATCTCCCCTCCTTAATTCATTCTCCTTATCCTCCATTATTCTCTTATCTCTTTCATTTCTTACATTCATCAAGGAAAAACCATAGCTTGCATCTTCATCTTCTTCTTTTCTTATCAAATACTAAGTCTAAAGCAAGTGTAATATGTATGGATCAAGTCTAAGTAAAGAAATCTCCATTTCTCTTTTGTTTAAGTGAAAATCGAAGCATATTCATCAAGAAGGCCGAATATATTCATCATTTTCTTCTTCTTTAGCTTTGATTCTTCAAGTTCAAGCCAAGTTTGTGTATGTTCTTCAAGTTGGCCGAATATCATCTTGCTTTTCTTCTTCTTTAAGGGTTGATCGAAACCTTTTCTACTTGTTATTCAAGTTTGAAGTTCAAAATCAAAAAAAAATCAGCAACTTTCATGAATAAGCTGAAACCTTCTTTGATGAATAACTCTTATTTTATGTTCAATCTAACCATTTAGTATATGCATGTGTGTTGAAGGTATTGATTAAGCTTTGAGGAAGTCAAAAACATGAGGATCCTTGTAGATCTATAGCTAAATCTAAAGGAGTTCAAGTTTTGGTGCGATTTTGAGTTATTTGATTGAAGGTGAGTGTTGGTAAGTGTTGATGAGTGATAGACCTTAATAATCTATGAATTTTTGATGGATTTCTTATGTTGGCCGAATGGTATATGTGGTAAATCCATAGTTTTTAGTAAATTATTTGATATATTAGATGATTAATAATGTAAAAGACAATGAATAAAATGGTTTGGAGTTGTGTGGGTGTGTGTGTGCTAGTGTTTTCATGTTGGTCGAATTACTTAAGTGAATTTACTAAAGGATGGTAAGTTTAAAACATAATTTTAAGGAAATTGTTAAAAATTAAAGGTTAATCATTTAAGAAGATTATAGAATATAAGTAAAAATATGAGTAAATTTGATGATTTATGGATTAATCTTAATATTAAGTAAATATGGAAAAAAGGAATAGAAATATGATTATGATTAAATATGGTTTAAGATTTAATATTGAGGTAATTTATGATTTTGAGTATTAAATGAATTAATTTGAGGAAATATATATATTAAGGTGATTAATGATTTAAGATTATGGTTTATTATTGATGAAAATTGGAAGTTAAAAATTTAAGTTAATTGATATATTGATTTATGTGAAGTGTATAGCATAATTGGTGAATTGGATTTAAAATAAGATTGTTAATTATTAATGGATATTATTGGAAGCATGTGGCATATTATTGATAAAAGGGACACAAGATATAATTTTTAAATGTAATTTGGATGTATATATGGAGACATGGGGTCATGATGTGATAAGGACATTAAATGGTTAATAATTTAAGTATATTAAGTATTATTGGAAGATTTTATGAAATGATTATTATATAGTAAGAAATGGTTTTATTAAGAATTAAATATGATGATTTAAGCGAAAGATATAAGTGATTATGATATGAAGTAAGTGACAATATTATATTGAGAATTTCAAAGGGGCATTATATTAAGAATGATAAGTGGAATAAAAAGTTTATTGAAATAATTAAAATATGGTATAAGGTGATTTATTGGATTTGTCTTTTATTGACTAAATTAATGCTATGATGAGATACATCATTAAGGGTATTTTAATTAAATAAGAGATTTGAAAATTATAATGAATAAATAAGGATAAGTGGCATGATTAGTGAAAGTGGTTGAGTGAATTATTAATTGAGAATAATGATATATAGTTTTATATAAAAATGGATAATTGTATGAATAGTTAAAAGGTAAAAGAATATTAAAATAAGTTAATGTATTAGTGATTAAATGATTAATGTCAGTAATACTAAAAGGGTATATATAAGAGGTTATAAGATAATAAGGACATATTGAAATTAAGTTAATATTACTAAATCATTTGTCCAAGTGAAGCAGAAGGTTATCTATGTTAAGTATTTAAGAGAGTAAGTAAAGTAGAAGTTTATCTATGTTAAGTATTTAAGAGAGTAAGTAAGGATAAGATAAGAAGTTTTGAGTAAGAAGTTAAAAAGATAATTCTTCTAATAATGTTATGCTAATGGATTAAATTAATCATAAGAGATAAGTGTACATTAAGTTAAGTCTTTTGAGTTAATAATTAAATAGCCAATTAATAGTGATATTAAATAGCAACAGTGGTATATGAATAATATGATATTAAGACACTGTTAAGATATATGTCCTAAATATTAATAAGTAATCAATATGATGATATTAATTGGATAGTAATTGATAATATGATATCAACGGTTTAATTAAGGAATACTAATATGGTTAACTAATTAAAGGATCCAGTAAGGAAATAATTATACGGCTAAATGGTTATGGTTCATATAAGTAAGGTTATGTTAATGAAAAAGAGTTTTATAACTATAATTATAATATAATAATGAATAGTAATATAAATGAATAGTGATACAACAATAAATGATAATATGATTTCTAAGTAATATTAAGATAGGTAAATGAATTATATAGATATGAGATTAAGTGATTGATTAATTATAAGTAATATATGGATTGTTAAATATAAATAATAAATGATTAATAATGAAATTTAAATTATTAATTAAAGATAAATATTTATTTGTGAATTAGGTAAATCGGTGGATAATCCTCATGAACCACTCAGGGATTTAAACAAATAAAAAGACATTGCAGGTTTGTGCTAGTTGTTTGAAAGTTCCTATATCATTAAAAGATCAAAGGGGCGATGGTATGGTAATGCAATAACATTGCATAATTAATTATGATATAATGTTATATATATTTACCATGTCATAAACATCAATGCATTAAACATGAAACATAATATAACATGATATGGAGAAGTGAGTAAGGAGAAAAATGATTGAATATGAGAAAAATGGTAAAAGGAAAATACTAGGTAATATGATATATGAGAATTGAATGAAAAGGAAATGATATGAAAGAAAAGAAATAAAAGGGAGAGATAACAAATGAAAAATGGGTTCCAGTTTGTTGTGTTACATCCGCGTTTGACCCCCTAGGAGTTTTAGTATTTCTGAGTATACGTGATTGGATGTATACATGTATGTATACATGATTGCTTGCGTATGTGCAGTGTATGTATGCTTGTGTATGCGTCGTGATGATGTATTCTGCTGTGTGTTTGTATATATGCTAGGTATGTGCAGGATAGCATGCATGTGTGGGTTGTGTAGGAGGTATTTCAGGTGGTTGGGGAGTGCGTTTGAGTGTGAGAAGAGGAGTTTGGTGAGTGGTACGGGCGTACGGAAGGCTGTATGGTCGTACCGAACAGGGGAGATGAGGGGGCTAGGGCTCCTGGAGGTCGTACGGGCGTACCAGAGGGTTGTACGACCGTACGTCAACTCGCAGGAATTCAGGTTTGTCAGGTGAATGGTGGCCGTACGGGCGTACCAAAGGTGGTACGGCCGTACCGCAGCTCGCAGGAAGTTGGGTTTGTTAGGCTTTTTAGGTTGGTACAGGCGTACGGGTGGTGGTACGGCCGTACGCGACTTAAATTGGGCTTTTTAAACAGATAAACATAAGCCTGTTCTTATGTTTCCTTCACCTTAAACCCTTCTAAACGTCCTTAAACCCTAAAAACTGTCACACCCTAACCTGGTGTAACATGCTCCCGTAGCATAATTAATAACCTCCTAAGAAAGGAAATCATTAATTATACTACAAAGGATGCATATATAGTTTTATTATTCATAAGTCGTGTGCGAAAATTTCTACAATAA
>CANYBF011921648.1:0-11699 GCA_948192965.1 Dalechampia spathulata
TAATAAAGAGTTGGAAATTTATAATGTTTCATATGAATGAATGAGGTTGAACCATTCCCTATGTTCGATATCCTTCTTACTCTATACTAAGTCCATAGAGACTGGGGGATTTAAATTCTATAGCAATCATTACCTTTATTAATATCCTTATCACACACCTAAATCCATCGCTTCACTCACATGCCACACATTTGATATATCATCCATATAACATGTCATGAATATGCCATGTATTACATCATCACATATATCATGCATATGATATACCATACATCATTCACATGCCATGCATATGGTATGTCATTTATTATGCCATGTCATGCATCACTTCACATATCATGTGTATGATATGCCATCCATCTCACATGTCACGCATATGCCATGTCACTCACTTTATATGCCATGCATACACCATACACCTATGATGCCAATACGATCCAAAAAATGTTAACGCATAATGCTACATGCTATTTATCATGATTATATGCCTACATATCATACTAGGCTGCCATATCATGCATATGATCTATCATACACACTCACATGATAAGCATATGCCATGCTACTTTATTGCTTCTATAAATGCGATGCATATGCCATGCCATCCAAATGTCATATAGCATTATATGTCATTTTACGTGTAACCTTGCAATGCCAAATAGCGTGTCGTGCTATGTGCTTACATTTACACTTGTATGCTTGCCTGCTTAGGACAATTAATCCTAACTATAATGGTAAAATTGATTTTGAAAACTCATAGAATAGATCTCTAGCACCCAAACCCAATCTCTGAAGGGTTTAAATAGCACTCATTCTATGGCTCGATTGAACCAATTCGGAACCATCCGGTGGTGACTCCCTTGCCACTCTTTCGAGTCCGTATCATTCCCTAAGGGAACCTCTTAGGAAGACTACGCTTTTGCTCCAAGTGTGGTCCCCGATCGATGACTTTTGCAAGCCTTGCTTTGGGCCCCAGCAGAAACCGGCGCTCATAGTGGCGACTCCACTGGGGAAATCACGGTGAAAGAGTGGTGACATCTAAGAGTTTCCATATCAATTTTCCCATCATAATTGGATTAATTGTATGTATCATAACACCAGTCCATGTCTGCACACAACATATAACCTCCCATATCAAGTCGGTGATTGTGGGTGAGTGAGTACCTTGTACTCCATTTGACTCCTTGGAAAAATGAATCTACCTTCACCACTCGCTGCAATGTACTGATAACCATCGATGATTCTTGATGGATTGACATGAGATGTAGTCCTCTATCGATGATTTCATTTGGTTGGATAGGTTATGGACAATGTGGCAAGGGACCTTAGCCTGTTCTCAAAACCAGACTAAAACCCATGTAGTAAGCCTAGCAATATTCCAAACTAGGACCCTTATTACATGCTATATGGATCTTTACCTTATCATGTCAGTGGATTTGCAGAGACCCGGCTTATTTTCCTCCCACATAATGCTCTGCTAAGAGTCGAAATCCTTTCATGATTCTGTATGGTTGCACAACCTCATGCTTATTTCACGGGCATACTCTCATCATAACAATATGATCATGCCTATATTGCTCTGCTAAGAGTTGGAATCCTTTCATGATTCTGTATGGTTGCATAACCTCACACTTATTCCACGGGCGTACTCTCATCATAACAATATGATCATGCCCGTACTGCTCTGCTAAGAGTCAAAATCCTTTCATGATTTTGTATGGTTGCATAACCACATGCCAATTCCATCGGCATTCACTTATCATAGCAATATTGCTAAGTTGAAATGTTGTTGGGTTTTCACCATAATCCCTTATATGATCGGGCAACGGTCAAACCATTCGATTGCTTATTTGAGAGAATCGCACCTCGAGTTCCCAGTGTAACTCCGGGTTAGTATCCCACCAGCCGCTAGCACTATGTATTCCTTCACTGATGGATTCTCTGGATACAACTAGATCCTAATGGTAGTTACAAATAAGGTGAAGACAGCTTTCATCATAGAATGGGGGACCTATTGCTATAAGGTCATGCCCTTTAACTTGAAGAATGCAAGTGCTACCTACCAGCGAACCACAACAACCTTGTTGCATGATTTAATCCATAAAGAGGTTGAGGTCTATATGGATGACATGATGGTGAAGTCTCCCACTAGAGGAGAACATACGGCTGCTCTTGATAGATTTCTCACACGCATTGAGAAATACGGACTCAGGTTGAACCCTAAGAAGTGCATATTCGGGGTGACGTTCAGCAAGCTATTGGGTCATATTGTTAGTCAGAGGGGTATCAAAGTAGATCCTGACAAAGCAAAATCGATCATTGAGATGCCTATTCCTAGAACTGAGACCAAAGTCAGGGGATTCTTGGGACAGCTCCAATATATCAGTAGATTCATCACCAAGCTCACTACCATATGTAAGCCAATCTTCAAGCTTTTGAGGAAGAACCAGCCTATGGTTTGGGATGAGAACTGCCAGTTCACATTTGAGAGGGTAAAGCACTACCTCTCTAACCCGTTGATCTTGCAACCACCTCGACCGGGAAAACCATTGCTACTCTATCTAGCCTTAGAAGAGGAGTCAGTAAGCACTATGATGGCTCAAGAGAATGATGCTGGAGTCGAGCATGTTGTCTACTACTTAAGCAAGAAGCTACTACCAATCGAGTGCAAGTACAACACTATTGACAAGCTATGCATGGCTATGGTCTGGGTCACTAAGAAACTCAAGCATTACTTCCAATCATACCAAGTTTAGGCAATCTCCAAGATTGACCCTATGAAGTACTTGTACGCAGCTCCTTCGCTAGTAGGGAAACTCTCCAAGTGGCTGATCTTGTTATCAGAATTTGATATGCAGTACATCACTACCAGGGTGATCAAAGGTAGAGTGATTGCTAAATTCTTAGCATCTAGGCCAATGGATGACTCTGAAACCTTTGAACTAAACTTCTCAGACGAGCACCCGAGGCAGTTGATGTCTAGAAATGGCAGTTGCACTTTGACGGTACAATCAATAGAAGAGGCACATGCATAGAAGTTATGCTAATCACTCTTGAAGGTGAACTAATTATGCTCTCAAAGCGACTAAGCTTTTCAGTGACCAACAATATGGCTGAGTATGAAGCATGTCTCTTCGGGCTAAAAGCCTTGCTAATCATTGGTGCCCAAGATGTACGGATATTCGATGATTTGATGCTTGTCATTCACCAATCCACATCCGAGTGGGATGTCAAAGAGGAAAGGCTCAAGCCTTATGCTAAATACATGAATCTCATGATTTGTAATTTCAGACCCTGCCAATTCATTCACATGCCACGTGAAGAGAATCAGATGGATGATGCTTTGGCCATATTAGCTTCAGTCTATGAGCGACTGCAGAGTCAAGTTTAGCCTATATTTATTGAGCAGTCAAGGATTCCTTGCTATGAGAGAGAATGGGTTATAGTGCTAGACCAGTAAGATGAGACCCCATGGTATGCAGATATCATGAACTTTTTGAAGACTGGTACTTATCCAGAAGAAGCCAACAGAACTGATAAGCTAGCTTTGCGCAGACTAGCAGTGAACTTCACCTGGCATCTTGGTGTTCTCTACAGAAGAACGGTAGATGGTTTATAACTTCAATGCATATTGGGGAAGTAGATTGAGTCAGTCATGGAAACAGTACATGCTGGTGTATATGGGCCCTACATGAATGGATTCACACTTTATAGGAAGATCCTACACCATGGATATTTCTGGCTTACTATGAAGATAGACTGCATACAGTTTATACAGAGATGCCATGAATGCCAGATTCATGGAGATCTGAGTCACCTACCACCAGTCAAATTGCAGAATTTGACAATGACTTGGCCATTCTCAGCTTGGGGAATCGACATCATGGGTGAGATTCATACTAACGCTCCCAACGGACATCGGTACATACTAGTAGCCATAGACTACTTCTCTAAATGGGTGGAGGCAGAATCCTATAGCAAACTGGGGGCAAAGCAAGTTACCAAGTTTATAGAGAAGAACCTCATATGCTAATATGGTGTGCTGCATCATGTGGTGTTAGATAATAGAGTACAGTTTCAGGGCCAAGTTTCTTGCTTGCTAAAAAAATATCAGATTGAGCATCACTGATCTTCTCCTTACTGCCCTCAAGCTAATGGGGCAGTCGAAGCGGCTAACAAGATGATCAAGTGCATCTTAGCTAAGACCATACAAACTTATAGAGATTGGCACAAGCAGCTGCCATTTTCCTTATGGGGTTACAAAACCACTGTAAGGAGTCCTACGGCTGCCACTCCCTACTCTCTTGTTTACGAGACAGAAGCCATATTGCCAATTGAAGTGGAGCTGAAATCACTTTGAGTCATTCTAGAAGCTCAGTTGCCAAAAGCTGAGTGGAAAAAGCCCAGGTATGAATAGTTGGCTACTATTAATGAGAAGCAGATAAAAGCTCTCTATCATCTACAGTTATACAAGAAGCGTATGGTAAATGCATTCAACAAAAAGGTTAAACCCGTAGCCATACAAGAATGTGATCTAGTCTTGAAGCAAGTCAGACTGGCTATTCGTGACCCTCATAGGAAATTCAGGCCTAACTAGGAAGGTCCATTCCTAGTTAAAAAGATCCTCTCCAAAGGTGCTATTCGCATCTCAGATTTAGAAGGAAATGAATTCTCAGAACCTATTAATCTTGGCCGATTGAAGAAGTATTTTGTCTAGAGCAAAGCGTAAAAGAAAAAGCAAAATAAAAATGAAAGGCTTGGTGAGCTGAAAACCTACATAGGCAGTTCATGCAACAGTTAAGGCAAAAAGAAAAATGTTTGCTCGATGAGTTAAAAATCCGCTCGGACAACTCATGTAAAACTTAGAGCTCTTGAAAGTAAAAAGAGAGCATTAAAATAGTTGATCAAAAAATCTCACACAAGACTGGTCAATAACAAGGGTTAAGTCTGATGCACATCCAGAACTTCTGTGTTGATTTTAACATTTTTCATGCAAATGTTTTAATCTCATTAATGCAAATGGAACACATGTTCATTAACTTAGCCATAAGCAATACAAATCTCAAATGCAAAGCATCATCATCCTTTATTACATATTATTGCCTAATAATCTCTCATAGTACAGGATTTAAGCTTGGCGCAGCACGCATAGCTTGTACTCATCATCCATGGTAGATCCAGCTCTAGAAATCTCCACTAGCGCTATCTAGCGATGAGGCCAAATCCTCTCCACATACTCCACAAAGTGAGGCACCAACCTTCC
Organism: Dalechampia spathulata; assembly: GCA_948192965.1. Taxonomy (NCBI): domain Eukaryota; kingdom Viridiplantae; phylum Streptophyta; class Magnoliopsida; order Malpighiales; family Euphorbiaceae; genus Dalechampia; species Dalechampia spathulata. Next base: position 5,264 of record CANYBF011921648.1, read on the forward strand.
TCCCTCAAACTCTGTCAGCCAAAGTATAGTCTGTCAATGACCATACTGAAGATAGATCCTAGCAGGACTGTAGTGCATAAAATGCTTGAATCCCGGTAGTGGGATGCAATCTATATAGGTCATTACAGTCACATGTTGTATGCACCACCAGGGACAGCTCCACTTAATCTCCCTCTCAGGTCGGGTCCCCATCCACTCGATCCAGCCTTGGAACGTTGTCGCCCTTACCTCACTAAAGGTATAACCTCTTCGCATGTGGCTATGAGGGAGGTATCTCTGTGGGTCCCCCATTAGCAGTGCCAGAATCCCAAGCTTCCCTTGAAGCCAGATCTACAACAAAATAAAATAAAACATAAAAAAATAAAAAAGGCTCGCTGATTTGAAAACCTTGCACAAGGCTACTCAGGCAAAAGTTAGAGTGACCCGCTGAGCTAAAAACCCAAGAGGGCAGTTTAGGCAAAAATTAGGGTTTGAAGCAAAATTATCAGCCCGATGAACCAAAAACCTTGCTAAAGGCGACTCATGCAAAAATCAAGGCAAAAACATAAATTTTCTAAGTTGAAAACCTACAAAGGTGGCTTAGAATTTTCACCTGTAAAAGAAGCAGATTCCCACTAAAACGCTCAGACTGTCCTCACTTCACTTTGTCCAGACCAATGATCATCTCTGCTACGATCATGGGAAAAAGTGTATGACTCTGCATCATTTGGTCTACGATAGGCTTGATTAGCAATTCTCCATGGCTGGATGGATTGATAAACAAGAATTGTGCCAGTAATCCGAATCCAGCTACCCTCAGCCATGAAGGGGTATCTACTGACTTTTGGCCATATAGCCAGAAAAGAGCAACGACATCCATAAAATCCTCTGTAGCTAAGAGAGACCTCGCAATGGTCAGGTCGATGTCAAAGGCCCTCATCAGATACAATTCTACTTCTCCTATTGATGCACACATCGTCAACATCGCTGATATCTTGCAAGTGACTCTGAAGATAGTAGCAAACTCCTCATACATCGGACACAGCTCAACATGTCCAAACCATAATACATGGACCATTGGATCCTATAATTGAACAATAATATGTAAGAAAGCGTTGTTGATCATGACTTGCTAAAAGGTTCTCAGGTATTAGAGTCTGATCTCGCCTAATCGACTCCACCCGTCATTGCCCTAGCAGAGGGAAAGAACATGGAGAGCAAACAGTGATTGCTGAGTCATTGTATATTTATTTTCTGTACAAAAAAGCAAGTGAATTATGTTTTGGCAGTAAAATGTAAAGCATGGGATATATATAGCCGCAAGTAACTTTGGATTCCATTAATAAGTCCAAGAGATCAATAGTGCAAGCATTTGTCTATTTTCACAATTGGTACGCAACAACCCTAGCATACTAGGCACGCATTGCTAGACTGTAATGTGTTATCTTATTCTAATATAGAAACCATAGAGCTCTAACATCATGCATATGATAGCTTGATGTCATTTCTTCTCTACGCATTATCTTTTCCAGAATGATCTTCATCAGGACTGGGACTATCTGGAACCCCAATGTTGTATCACTCCAGACGCGTTGTTAGCTAGGCAATCTCTCGTCCCATCTGCTCTGTCGTCTGAGCATAGTGGTCCCGCTCCTCTCGCTCACCTGCCTACTCGTTTGCAAGCATGAGCATATAGGCATATAAGTCATGCATCCATGCATTTCCATGCACTAGCATTTATAACAGGTACTCACCGTAAATGCACAACATATAGGGGAACACGTTCCACATGTAGCAATTTTTGCTAACATGCGCCTACCACTGTAGGAGTCTGTTAATGTACGCCATCTTCCCACTAAGATGCACATGGAAAATTAGGCCTCTGATAAAAATTTCAGAATTTTTGGAGTTTGTTTGCTCCATCGAGCCTAATTTTCACGACCCGTAATGTTTGAAAAATCAAGAAAATCGATCAGAATGCAGCAGACTGATACTCAAAAATTCAGGTATTTTTCCTGGACCATTTCAATACTAATTTCACTGATAAATTATTTTTCCATGTCTGGCATAGATAGGAAATTGATACAGCAGGCGATCAAAAGTAGTCAAGCCTTTGACTTCTGGTCAAGCTGTTGACCAGATTATGTTGCATTTTGGCAGAGGGTCCCAAATGCAGACTTTGGAGATAGACAACACTTATTTGATGGTGCGAGATTAGATCTGACGGTTGATCACCCCGACCCAGCAGACGGTCACCTCTGGTTCCGCAACTGAACTGCCTGATCCAGCAGAGATCATAGAGTCAAGCCTTTGATTACAAAACCCTAACGCATAAGCATCTGAATGCTGATATCAAATGATTTACTCATACGGAAGCCATCGATCTGGCAGTGACCATCGGTCAGCCCTGATCGAAATAGCCTGAATGTCGGGCCCCCAATGACAGAATTAGGAATTTACTGGTCAAAATTGTTGACCAGAAATGTCAGAGACCCAATAGAGGATCCAGATGCCAATTTGGAGATATCTGACATTTTTATGATAGCTTAAGAATTGACCCAGCAGACGGTCCCCCAGGTCCCGTAATTGACCACACGATTCAACAGCGATCGCAGAACCAAGCCTTTGGTTCCTAAATCCTAACACATAGGCATCTGAACTCTGACCTTAGATGAATTGCTTACAGCAAAGCCATCAATCCCACTAAGGACCACAAATCAGCCTTGATCACTCAGTCCAAGCATCAGGCTCCTAGTGGCAGAATTGGGTCGTAAGCCTCAATATGAGCAGCAGATCAGCCTTGATCTTTCAGCCCGAGCATGGGCTCCCAATAGCAGAATTGGGATTCAAGCCTCAATATGAGCACCCCCACAAGCCTTTCCTGAAGTATTACCCCTCGACCAGAGCATTGGTCAAGTACATTCCTACTCCCTATGAAAAGTCATGTTATGATCAGATCTCATTTTTACAACTTACGCCTGTGTCACCTCAAAATGGTCTTGATTAGGGGGCAAAGTGTTAACCCTGACTTTTCATGCTCGTGCAGTTTCGAGTTTCTGTTGATTCGACCCCGATTATGCATACATGCCTTTGTGGCTTCCCCTGTCCATTCTGGTACATAGGACACATTGTACCTGGTGGGGCCCACCATAGTGTCTGGCGGGGCCCGTCACCTTCATTAGCCTATTCTAAGTGTTCTATGTATACAGAACACACTTTATTCTCGCTTACGCGAGGCGTAGCTTACAGAATGCAAAATATTGCATTTTGGGTTTTTGGCACCATTCACCCAAAATAGTGCACAAGTGGGGCCCACCACCTCTATTGACCTATTATGTGCATTTTGTACACACATAATGCCATTCATTATTCCGCATGCCATGCATGCAGTATGTCATTCACTCTACATGCTATACATATAATGTATCATCCATTTAACATGTCATGCATATGGTATGCTATATGTTATGCCATGTCATGCATATGCCATGCCATACATCATTTTCACATGCTATGCATAAGGTATGCCATGCATTATGCCATGCCGTGCGCATGATACATCATTTTATATGTCATGTCACATGACACAAGCACATTTTACTATACATGCCATGCATATGCCATGTCACGCATCAATTCACATGCAACGCATTTGGTATGTCATACATATAGCATGTCATGCATATGCCATATATCACATCATCACACATATCATACATATGATATGCCATACATCATTCACATGTTATGCATATGGTATGCCTTTTATTATGCCATGTTGTGCATATGCCATGTCATGCATCATTTCACATATCATGCATATGATATGTCATTCATCTCATATGTCATTCATATGCCATATCAGGCACTTCATACATTGTGCATACGCTACACATACACTATACACCCAATGCTAAAATAAATCAAAAATGTTAACGCATAACGCCATATGCTATTTGCTATAATATGTGCTTACATATTAGGTTGCCATATCATGCATATGATATGTCATTCATGTGCACATGACATGCATATGCCATGCTACTTTATCGCTCCTATGTATGCCATACATATGCCATGCCATCTAAATGCCATATAGCCTTATATGTCATTCTACGTGCAACCTTGCGACGCCGATTCACATGATGCGTTATGTAGTTGAATCTACTATGGTTTCTTGTTTAGAACTCTTCCAAACAACAACACCACCATTCATTATGAACATAAAACTTGACTGTGATTTTTAATCATCTTTATCAGATTGAAAATTGGCATCAGTATACCCACTTATCTGCAAATCACCCTCTCCATACACTAAGAACATGTCCTTAGTCCTTCTTAAGAACTTAAGGATATTCTTAACAACCACCCAGTGTTCCTCCCTATAACTGGATTAGAATCTACTAGTGACACTCAGAGAGAATGACACATTAGGCCTAGTACATAACATAGCATACATGATAGATCCAATTTCATATGCATATGGAATCTTACTCATGTGATCTTTCTCCTCTTATGTCTTTGGACATCATGCTTTAAAAGGATATTTCCCATGAACCATAGGAATAAAGCCCTTCTTAGAATGATCCATGCTAAACCTTTTTAGCACTTTATCTATGTATGTAGACTATGAAAGACCAATAAGCCTCATTGATCTATCTCTATAGATCCTTATACCTAAGACATAAGCAGCTTCACCAAGGTCTTTCATGGAGAATTGTTTGGATAACCAAACTTTAATACTCTGCATGAATGAAACATCATTTCCTATGAATAATATGTCATCTACATATAACACTATGAACGCAACTGCACTCCTACTGACCTTCTTGTATACACATGGTTCATCAACATTTTGTATGAAGCCAAACTCTTTGACTGCCTCATCAAAAAGGATGTTCCAGCTCCTTGATGCTTGCTTTAATCCATAAATGGATCTTTGAAGCCTGCATACCTTATTGCTATCTATGGATATGAACCCATCAGGTTGTATCATGTACACTTCCTCAATTAGGTTTCCATTCAGGAAAGTTGTCTTCACATCCATCTGCCAAATCTCATAATCATAATGAGCAGCTATAGCAAGTAAGATTCTAATGGATTTAAGCATTGCTACAGGGGAAAAGGTCTCATCATAGTCAATTCCTTACTTATAATGATATCCCTTAGCCTTATAGGTAACTACGTTACCATCCATGTCCGTCTTCTTCTTGAAGACCCACTTCCACCCAATGGGCTTAATCCTTTTAGGTGGATCAACCAAGGTCCAAACTTGGTTTTCTGACATGGAATCCATCTCAGACTGCATGGCCTTTAACCATAGATCACATTTTGAACTTTTTAAAACCTCATCATAATCTAAAGGCTCATCATTCTCAAATAATAAGATTTCCTTATTATCATGAATAAGGAATCCATACCTCTCAGACATTACTCTCACTCGAGTTGAGCGTCTGGGAGCTTGTGTTTCCTTAGGCTTTATCCTCACATCATCAAGTGGGATATCAATAGGATCCATCGGCTGGTTTGCTTTATCTTGTGGTGATTGAACTTCATCAAGTTCAACCCTACTTCCACTATCTCCTTTTAGAAGAAACTCTTTCTCTAAAAAGACAGCATGCTTTTAAACAAACACCTTTTGTTCCAAAGGATAGTAAAAGTAATATCTTATAGTTTCTTTAGGATATCCTACAAAATAACACTTGTCAAATTTAGCATCTAGCTTGTCTGACATTGTCCTCTTCACATAAGCAGGACAACCCCATACTTTTGTATAAGAAAGTACAGGTTTCTTGTTGAACCACATCTCATATGAAGTAACCTCAACTGATTTAGATGGAACTCTATTCAAAATATGAACAGTAGTTTCCAGTGCATAACCCCAAAATGATTTGGGTAACTCTGTAAGGCTCATCATGGACTAAACTATATCCAATAAAGTTTTATTCCTACTTTCAGAGACACCATTATGCTATGGTGTGTAAGGAGGTGTCCATTGAGATAATATACCATTATCTCTAAGATAATCTAAAAACTCTTGGCTCAAGTATTCACCACCTCAATTTGATCGAAGAGTCTTAATACTTTTACCAAGTTGTTTTTCTACTTCACTTTTGAATTCCTTGAACTTTTCAAAGGCTTCAAAATTGTACTTCATTAAGTACAAACACCCATATCTATAATAATCATCAATGAATGTTATGAAGTAGCCATATCCACCTCTGGCATGTGTAGATATAGGACCACATACATCAGAATGTATAAGTTTTAATGCCTCTTTAGCTCGTTCAACTTTTCCTTTAAAAGATGATTTAGTCATCTTACCTAACAAGCAAGATTCACATGTATCATATGATTCAAAATCAAATGATCCTAAGTTACCCAATTTGTGTAACTTATTCATGTGAGTATTGTTTATATGTCTAAGATGATAATGCCATAAGTAAAGAGGATTAAG
>CANYBF011922114.1:0-34885 GCA_948192965.1 Dalechampia spathulata
GTAGGCTTGTATTAATCATAATGGCAGTAGTAGATTGTATAGTTGATGGTGGGATTGTTACGTATATAGAAAGAACTTATGTATGTTTTGATTATATAATGAAATTTATTATTGACTTAGACCATTTGAATGAATGAATGAATGACTGTTATTGCCAAGGAATGTTGCATGATTGCTTGCATGAATGCCACGCTACCCTTCTCCTCACCATCAAATACAGGTTAGAGTCCCCATACGACTGTGTATGTACTGCGCATGAGACGTATCCCTTGTAGGATACGTGGCGGCTTTCCCTAGGGGCGGTCGTTGCGTATGCTACGGGAGCATGTTCCTCCAGGTATGGGCTGGGGTGTGACAACATTGCTTTTACAACTTGGTATATATGGAAGGCCTATAACAAAGCAATCTTTGAGACGATTATTCCTTCTCATATGTTTTCTGTTTCTAGATGTAGAAATGTTGTTCAGAAATGACTTCATAGTTTGGATTTCCAATTGAAGGTTACTTCCTCATGTTACAAACCTCTAGTTGTTACAAGAATGTCCAATTGTGATGTGAAGTAGGATCCCCCACCCTCGAACATTTGGAAGTTTAATGTAGATACTACGTATAAAGAGGGTGATTCAAATGTTGCAGTAGCAGTTATTTTGTAGAAACCATCAAGGTGTTCTACTAGATTCTCTCGTATAAAGAGGGTCTTGTTATGATTCTTTCATGTTTTTCCCCATTATTGGTTAAAGCCTTGGATTTGAAGCAGACGGTCCTCTTTGTTATTTCTCTTCAGGCTAAATCAACTATTTTTGAATCAGATTGTCTATTACTTGTAAAGTTTCTTAATGATAAGGATTTTTTGATTTTTTAGAAGGTGGAGCCTATAGTCTTGGAAACTAACAATTTGTTTAGTTACTTTGCTTTTGTTTCTTTCGTTTATGTTAGCATATCTACTAATTTTGTAGCAGGTGGCAAGCATAAGGTTAATTTTAAGCTCCCTTCATGTTGGACCTCTGTACCCGCTCCACAACTCCACAACTTAGTAAGACTGCTCAAGTTGGATATTAGTCTTTTAATACATTAATATATTTCTGATAAAAAAAATTTTAATTTATCAATGAAATTAATATTTATTTTATATACTTTAATCAAGCAAAAATAATATGCTATTAATAGTTATTTTAAATTTTTATAATAATAGTTAGATAAATATACTTAAAATTATATCTCAAAAGATTGATTGATAATAATATATAGATATAATAAAAATATAATTTTTGAGTAATTAATGCTTTAGAAAGTTATTAATAAGAGAGTAATAATAATAGAAATGAGAGTTTTAACATAAACTCATTTTATTGATGAATTGTATCGTTATCATATTAAAATATTTTAAAATATGATAAGTCAAATATTTGATTTTATTATAAAAATAGTATCAAAATTTTTAATTAAATAACGAGATTAAAACTTTATAAATTGAGATTCATAAATTTAAATTTTATATATTTTATAATATAAAATAAAATTATTATTTTAAATGAAAAATATTCAAAGATGCAATTATATTTCTTCAATAAGTAACAGATACTAATATTTGATTACATTCATCATTTATTATAATTTATCTTAAAATAATTTATTATGAGTTTATGATTATATCTTTTTTATAATCTAATTAAAATATTTTTATATTTTAATTTTATCTATCAAAATGCTTAAATCATTAAATACTGTTAAAAAAGGTACAAATAAATTATATTTTAAAATAATTATAAAAATGATAAATTTTAATTTATATAATACTATATTAAAATAGAGAAGGGGACGTAAAAATACAAATCTACCCTCATCTTCCCTTCCCTTCCCTCTCTTTTAATTTTATTGGAAGATAAATATTTTTAATTTTATTTGTATTTATTAATCATTAATTATTTTATATTTTATATTATATTACCTCATGTTTATCTAAATAAATTTTATTAAAAGATAAATGCTCCTAATTTTATTTATATTTGTTAATTACTTATTATTTTATAATTTATATTATATTATTTAATTTTTAACCTAAATAATTTTTATTCAAAGATAAATATTACTAATTTGATTTGTATTTATTAATTAATAATTATTTTATATTTTATGAGATATTTATCAAAATTGTTAAAATGTAGATTAACATTTTTAAATTCATAATATAAAAGTCAAGCAAAATAAATTGATTGAACATATCTCTCTCAAATTTATAATTAATTAATATTATAAAAGGGAAAAGCAACAAGTGAAATGATAATTTTATCATTTCTCTAAATTTATTAAAATTGATTATTAATTTTAAGAAAATAAAAGTTTATTAAATAATCTAAATTTACTAATACTAATTTTATTTTATTTTAATAATTTAATAGTAATTATTTTAATTTATAATAATTAAATTTTATAATAATATTATATGAAGAAAAATAATACTTGTAATTATTTTTAAGAATATAAGGTATTTATTAAAGTTACAAAATATCATACATTGTTAATAGATATCACATATTGTTAACAGATAATTTAACTTTTTTAATCAAAATCCTACAATTATTTAAAATTTACATAATTTGATTATCTAAATTATTAAAGTTTAAAAAATACTAATTATATTAAATTTGTAATAAATAATTTATAAAAACTAATTTTATTTTATTTAAATTATCTAATAGTAATAATTTTAATTTATAACAACTAATTTTTATAATAAAATTATATAAATAAAAAATATTATTTATTATTTTTTAAAAAATATGAGATATCATACTTCATATTATATTAAAAGAGGTAAGGGGACATGAAAATATAAGTCTACGCTCCCCTTCCCTCCTTTTCAATTTTAATTCAAAGATAAATATTTTTAAAAAAATTTTACTTGAAGATAAATATTACTTTTTAAAACTTATTAAAAATAAATCTAAAAATTAATCTAAAAATATAAATAATAAAATAAAATTGTAATGTAAATTAGTGCATAAAATAAATTTATTAATTGTAATTAGTAGATATTGAAAAGATAGTTTTACCCTTCTTAAATTTTATTATTTTCTAAAAGATTTAATTTGTTAGCACTAATTATTTTATATTTTATATTATATCATCTTATTTTTATCTAAATAAATTTTATTCAAAGATAAATATTGTTAATTTTATTTGTATTTATTAATTATTAATTATTTTATATTTTATATTATATTACCTAATGTTTATCTAAATAAATTTTATTTAAAGATATATATTACTAATTTATTTATATTTATTAATTACTTATTATTTTATAATTTATATTATATTATCTAATTTTTTATCTAGATAAATTTTATTTAAAGATAAGTACTATTAATTTGATTTATATTTGCTAATTAATAATTATTTTATATTTTATGAGATATTTATTAAAGTTATAAAATATCTTATATTATTAAAATATAGATTAATATTTTCAAACTCATACTATAAAAGTCAAATGAAGTAGATTGATTAAGCATAGCTTTCTCGAATTTGTAATTAATATTATAGGAGAAAAGAGAAATATTAATATTATAAGAGAAAAGAGAAATAAGTGAAATAAGTGAAATGATAATTTTATCATTTTTTTAAATTTATTAAAATTAAAATTTATTAAAACTAAAATAATTAGTTTTAAGAAAATAAAAGTTTATCAAATAATCTAAATTTACTAACATTAATTTTATTTTATTTAAATAATTTAATAGTAATTGTTTTAATTTATAATAACTGAATTGTATAATAATATTACATGAAGAAAAATAATGATTATTTTTAAAAATATGAGGTATTTATTAAAGTTACAAAATATCACACATTATTAACAAATGATTTAATTTTTTAATCAAAATCTTATAATTATTTAGGATTTATATAATTTGATTATCAAAATTATTAAAATTTAAAAAATACTAATTATATTAAATTTGTAATAAATAATTTATAAAAATTAATTTTATTTAATTTTATTTTAATTATCTAATAGTAATAATTTTAATTTATAACAAATAATTTTTATGATAAATTATATAAATAAAAAATATTATTTGTGATTTTATAAAAAAATACAAGTTATTTATTAAAATTATATAATATCTGACGTTATTAACTGAAGATTTAATTTTTTCAAATTTATACTATAAAAAGTTATGTAAAGTAGGTTCATTGAGCATACATCTTTTGATTTTTTAACTAATACAAAATTATAATAAATGATAAGTCAAATAAATTATATTAACATGTAACGCACATTATAGAAGTATAGCTTGCAGTAATATCGTGAGATTTTTGAAGTTTTTGCAAACAAAATAGTTTTCATTGTAAAAATAACTTTTTTAGGATAAATGAGCTAAAATCCCTATTATTTCGTGATATAAACATATATAAATATAAATAAAATATATATATTTAAAGTAAAAATAAAATTAAAAATTGATTATTTTACTTAAATTTTTTTAAAATAAAAATAAAATTTAATTGTTCTTGATTATAATAATTTTCTTACCTTATTTTGATATAATAATAATAATAATGAATTTATAAGTATTCATGTTCTATATAAAATATTAATTAAAAATAATTTAATTTAATTTAATATAAAATATATATTAATAACTAATATTGAATATTTATATAAGAAATTTTATTACATTTGCTAATCTATTATCTAATTGCTTTAAGCAATTTATTTATATTATTATTAATGTAAAGTATAGTGAAATTTGATAATAATAATTATTATTATTAGTATTGAATTATTAATAATTTATTATTTATGTTAAATAAATTAAATTTTAAATATTAATAAGTTAAATAAATAATTAAAAAAATAATATATCAATAAAAAGTTTTGATATTATTAAAAAAACAAAAAGTTAATCAACCAAATTATTAAAATTAATAATTTTGATGTTTAAGACTATTAATAGTTATAATGTTCGTCACTTTTTAGTTTAATAATAATAATATTAGTATTATAATTATTATTTTAAAAATGTTTTATGTAAAAATATTTTTATATATTAAGCTAAAACTAAAATTATCCATTTAAACTAAATATATGAAATAAAATAATTTTAATTAATATTTTTAATAATAATCAGTATGATCATGTCATGTAAAATTAATATTAAATTTTTGAAATTTATAATTAAAAATAAATTAAATATTTAAATTAACATCGATTTAACTTATATAATATATTATGATTTTTCATTTTAATAATATATATTTATAATTTTTTATTATCTATATAAAAATTTATAATGGTTAAATCAATCACTTTTTATATTTGAATGATATAATATTTTTATTATTTAATAAAATAATTTAATAATTATATTATTATTTTTCTTATTAAATTTTAATATATAGAAGTAATTAAAATTGTTTAAGAGAGATAAAGTAAAATATATTATTTTTTATTTGAATTTTGTATATATAAATAATTAAAACTATTGAAAGAATAAAAAAGGTAAAATATTTATTAGAAAAAAGAAAGAAAAATAATATTAGAAAAGTAAATTAAAATAAAGAAAGAAATAAAGAAAAATGACGATTATTTGAAAAAGAAACATTACTAAATCATTATCACTATTCATATTTATTAAATATAAAGTAAAATTTTAATACTTTTTAGTAAATTTAAAATCATTATTTTGATTAGTTCTAAGATAATATAATAGTGAAAATTTTGATAGTAATAAAAATAAATGAAAATTATAAAAGAAATAAGTTAATATATTTTTAATATAAAATTAAATAAAAAATTTTAATTTTTATCTTTAAATTTATAATTAAAATTTAACTAACCTTTTTTCATTTTATTTTATTGGACTAAATTAAGATAAAAAATTTATTTTGATCCCTAAAATTAAGTTTTAAAAACAAATTTTATAATAAATATATTTAATTTTTGTTAAATTATATAATTATTTTATTTTTACTTGATTAAGTTTTATAATTAAAATAAAAAAAAAACCAAAAAGAAAGAAAGACTTGGAGGTGGGAAGGTGGGGTTGTAAAAGAAGGTGAAATAAAATTGAAAGAAGGATAAATAATAATTTTTCTGTTTGACTTTTGAAAGGTAAAACTGAAAATTTACTATTGACTACAATGAAGTTAAGGGCTATTCTAGTATACATATAATAAATTTAAATTAAACTTAAATTTATTCAGAAAATTTAAAAGATAAATTATTTTTATAATTTTCAGAAAATACAACATTTTTACAAAAATTTATTCTATTTTTGACAAATTAAAAAAACCCCTTATGTTTATAATCATCCATTTCTGTAATCTAATTAAAATATTCTATTAATTTTATCTTTTATTTGAAAATCTTGAAATTAACCTAAAAAAATAAAGCTTAAATGATGAATTTGATTTTAAAAAAATAGAATTAGATTTAAGAATTAAAATAATTACCATACAAAATTATTATATATTTTCTACAAAAATAATTTAAAAATAAAAATATTATCAAATTTAGTAAAATTAAAAAAGTTAAATATTAATCATCTAATAATTCATAAAAAAATTATTTATTTGATAATTTAATAAACAAAATTACAAAATAAAAATATCCTACAGAGGCAAGGAAACAAGTAATGAGGTAGACATCTTTATATTCAAAACTAAAATATAAAAATATTTTAATTAAATTACAAAGAATATAATTATAATTAGTCATTAATATTTATAATTTTATATCATACTGGATTTTTATTTGACTTTTTTCATTTAGTATATTTTTATATTATATTTATGAAGGAAAAAAATAATTATGTATTTTTTACCCGGAAAAAATGCATTGAAATAGCGTACAAATATTTTTAGTAAGAATTTACAGAAGGTGAATTTTCAGAAAGATTACTAACAAAAATCATCTGAACGTCATCCCTCCAATAAAAATCAAATATACAACCACCCTTTTCTATCTATGATTACCTTCCAATGCCATGCCTACTCTTCCGCCATTGCTTTCTTCCTAAACATATCGTAATCCGAATGTTTTTTATTCAAATCCGAGTACTCGCCGGTTACCCTGCCGGAATCACATGTACATGACTCATCAACACCAATTCCAAGACAATCATAGCAGTTAGTGCTTTAAACTTGATGCTTATTAGTTTCATATCAAGCAATTACGTTCAAATTGAAAGAAACATGGATGCAGAAGAATTGCTCAAGCACAAGATCATGCAGCTCGGCCTGCCATTCAGCCAGATTATCTATCTACTTCTTTGGCTAACCCATGCATGTTTTCAATGAAAGATGGTGAAATCATATGCTAAAAAGTTCGGACTTATCACGACATGACCAAAAGTAGTACGACTTCCATACCTATTGTACGACAAGTACGCATCGCCTATGGTTCCGATGACCTTATTTCTCACTTTCCTCACACAAATCTGCAAGTTGAAGAAATTTAGGTTAGCATCTATAAATGACAACAAAAATTATTATGATCAGGACCATAAGAAGCAATGCATTTCATGTTTCCGCTTGCAATAGTCTTATGTGAACTTCCATAATGATCAGGGCTATAAATAAATCAAGTCATTCAAAATTCAATTCCATAAAAACTCATTCAACACTCATTTGATAGATGAATCAAAAACCCAAGCTGTATAATACTCTAATGCTCGGCATGGCTCAAGATCATATACAGCCCTAACAACGAGCAAAATATCAACAATAACTAAATATCACATGCCATAAAGGAAGCAAATGTGTCTAGCACACCTGTACTTGATCTATAGGCCCAGCCTCCGGATCCCGATTGCGATGAACAACAATCCCATTGTCACACTTGTTTATGAAGTGAGCACTGCCACTTATGTCATACAGATTAGGAGGAGACCCAACCCAATTATGCAACTGTTGGGCAATGAAACAAATAAGTGATTACAGCTCAGAGATAGTATGGCAAAATATAAGGTTCAAAGGTTGACCAACCTGTCTCGGATGTGCTACAAACCAAACATGGCATGAATGATGCTGGGCGAATCGTTTAATCAGCGTAAGCATCTGACTTACATACTCTGTTTCAGTCCTGCCAACCAAAATTTTTGTCCAAGGATGAACTATATAATTATAGTATCCAAAATATATGATCGGAACTAATGAACCTCCCCGAAAATCAAATAGTTTTCAGATTAATTGTTTACCCACGTATTTTTACCAAGCAACATTCACCATCAATTAATAATAAACTCACAAGATCACGGAAACTCAAAGACCTATGCCACTTCAGATTTAGTTTTCAATGATCGAGAGAGCCTTACAGGAAGATTTCATACTTCCAGTAGCATGAAATGGGGGATGTAAGTTTCCGTAAGATATTAAATGATTATGTTACGAGCAAAATGACTATGAATATTAATCACATTCAGCATCAAAAAATGACAAATATATAACATCAATTAAGGGAAGAATCTTACATGCTGATAGGACGCTGATGATCAAGCTCATTGTAAGGATCAATTACAAGTCCTCTCACTCCATGCCTTAGAACTGCTGCTCTGGCAAGTTTAAGAACCCAATCTACACTTGGAAGTTTAGCATCTTCGCACCTAATCCAAAGCAACATCAGCATAAGTAATGTGAATATGCAATGATAGCTCCATCAGATTTTACTTTCCAGGAAATTCCATTGTTTGAGGCATCCAGGTAAGTTAATCAAAAGTTCGTAAAAGGGAAAGGGTCATTTCATGACAATAAGTCATTTGCTGAAGTTGTTCATGCCAACTACTATATCAACTAATAGCAATCGCCTCACACTGGTCATCAAAAGAATGCAAAACTTGTTATTTTACAGGTAATTTATCATATGTACAATTACATAAGGAAAATGTGAAGCTTTGGTAACATAATATTCAACTTTTTCAATGGAAGAAAGTGATAAATCCCAATACTGAATATCCTTTGAACATTAAAATTAAAACTTCAATTCCAGGTGATCTGCATAATGTAATCCATGCACAAAAAGTTATTTATTAAGAATATTTTCCCTCGGACAAAATCTTCCTCACAATTTGTTTTCAGCCAAACATATAGGAGAGAAGTAGATACTTCAAAAATTTCATTGGCAGATAAAAAACGGTAAACTATAAATGTAACTTACCTTATGAGGCAGAATGTCTCAGCTAACCATTGCTTTCCTTCCTCAAACTCCTCAACACTCATCCGTTCAACACTTTCTCCATCGATATCAGAGGCATAACTATAAATAATACAAACAACAAAATTAGAATGCTCATGAAAAGTGAGTTGAAAAGCTATAGGAGTGATAGAAATAACCAGCACAAGAATCAAATGGTTAACAAAGATTACGTTGTTGACAACCAACTCATCCATCATTCAAAACTTCAATCATTTTCACTTCTCAGTGATCTTCCTTGCCTATCCATAGTAAAGAAACAAACCAACTACCAAAATACCCAACTCATACATAGTAAAAGAAATATAACTGGTGAATCAACCAATCACTTCCGATGGTGCAAACAGACATTGAAGGCAGGGAAAAGCATGCATGACAATAAAGACTGATCCATGCAAATATTTTGTTTTGTTTATAAAAGTCTGGTCAACATAGTCCCATAGAGACATAGAGATCATAAGAAAATTTTTTAAAAAAAACAAAGAAAAAGTTGTTAGGTTACAGAAAGTTCACAGAGAGAACCAGGTCCAATGTGAAGCAAAAGTAAGAAATTTCTTCATGAACTTACCGTGCATCAAAAAAAGGCTTTCTTATGTGTTTCTCCAAAAGTTTTCTAGCATGCTCCCGAACCTAATGGAAATTAAAATGACAAGATACAGATGACATTCAGTCACAAGGACATCATGCATAAACAAATGTTACCAGTTGAAAGGTAGCCACTTGATAAAAAAAATTGTATAGTTCATCAGGATCCTAAAGAAAGTTACTTCTTTAATTTGATTTATCAAATAATCGAGGGTGCATGATTTCTTTGTCATACAAGAAGTTAGAGGGACAGATTCCACAGATCATGTTGTAATTTTTCAATATTGCAACTTATCTTCTCCAGTGTGTTTCTACATCTTCATCCACGTTCGTGATTGAAGATGATACGATCAGATGATCCATTTGCAACCATTTCCTGATGAAGTCCATTATATTGGTGATGTTGATTTTTCATCTCATTACTGCATCTTTGGAAGGTTGCACAGAAAGAGTATTCAGTGTAAAACTTTATTTATTCTAGTGTTGTATTATCCTTTTAATATTTGTGTCAAATTAATAAGATGCAATCTCTGACACCAATCCTACTTAAACGGGATTGAGGAGTAGATGGTGATGATACAGTTGTACATTAAAGAATAGAAATTGCAGTTTCATTCTTATGATAAGTTATTCAGATTAATCTAAGTTTTAAGTGCAGTATCTAATGAAGGATGAAGCATCCAAGTGTTTTAAAACAGTAAAATACACACCGAAAGCTCTACAAGATATATGGAGAAAGACGGCAAACATTTTCAAGTAAAAAAGAGACAATTAAGCTTACTCTGTTTTCCATGGAGCAGAGTGCAAATTTCCAATCAACGCTTCTGTTCAGATTACATAATAGAGCATCAATCCACTCACTCTTACCAGAATTGGGAACCCCAGTTACCACCGTCAACTCTCCTGGCATAACCTAATCAAGAAAAAACACCGAAGCTAGTCAGAACATTCATTCATGGGATTTCCAATTAGTGGCACGCAAAATGTTTAGTGATTTATGGACTTCTTTTTATTTTGACAGGCAGAAAAGAAATCAAGGACTCGCTTCTCAGATGACAGAAAAAATAAAAATTGGCACAAACGATATCCAAGTACAACCATGGTTTTTTGCCAAGTACTTATGATTGATCATAACATTGCACGTTGATATCAGCTATAATTTCAATTTCTTATATCAGAAGTCCCTAAATCCAAGATGAATAAAATAATTTTTCCTCCGGATTCA
The DNA here is from genome assembly GCA_948192965.1 of Dalechampia spathulata. NCBI lineage: Eukaryota > Viridiplantae > Streptophyta > Magnoliopsida > Malpighiales > Euphorbiaceae > Dalechampia > Dalechampia spathulata. The sequence continues at coordinate 11,010 of CANYBF011922114.1, forward strand.
GCACCGAACCATGCAGTAGAACAAAACTTAAGAATGATTTATTTTAGTAAGAAATATCTAATATTTATAGCCCAAGAGAATCCGAAGGCCAACCAATATGAAGTCAAGATATTATATGGCTCATTGAAATAAGAGATATTTTATTCAGCAAAATGCTTTGATTAATCATATTGCTCATCGGTTAAAAGCTTCAGTACATTACCAAAATCATCCTAAGGTTATATGTTACAATAATCATCTCAGAAAAATGTAAGGCAGAAGAAGGAAATCTCATTTTTATACATTTATGCTACAGCTAAAGAAAACAAAACATATGATGGAAGAAAATGGGAGAGACGAGAACATCATAAAATAGCATAAAAATGATTAAGAGCAAGTGTCAAACTGATTCAAAAAGATATATCTTGGGCATTTCACCAATGTACTATGGTCCAGCAATAATTTTCACAAATATATTGTTAGGAATGGTTTTCCTAACAGACAAGCATTGGGTAGAAAAGGAGAAGAAATGGGTAAAGAAGAGGATGGAGAAGAAGTGGGAAAGGGGAGAGGAAGGAGAAGAGAGAAAAATGTGATAGAGTGATTTGGTATTCTATTCCATTCCTGACGTTCCCAACACAATAGTGTGGTATATATAATAAAATAACATGACAGTTGCCATTTCTTTTGTATATATTTTAATCTTATCTTCTAGTCCTAACATATATATATTTAAAATACTTCAAAGATTATGACTTAGGATATCAAAAGAAAAAATGTTTTAACACCTTTTGCCAATTATTCCAATTTTTATCAAATCAAAAGACATCCAATATTGTAGATAAAATCATCATATAACATAATATCACCTAATACTCATTGTGCAAGAGCGAAATGCCAGATCGAAGAGAAAAGCAAAGACAACTGACAGAATCCAAATATGCTTACATTGTATAACCCGTCCAAAGAACTCCACCCAGTTGATGCACCATATTCATGACCAAGAGTCCGATGATAGTATGCATCAATTTCATCAAAGTATTCCCTGAAGTTAAATAATCCACGGATAGGGTACAATTCAGCCTTCTCAACTACTTCCCTCAGTGCAGTAGGACCCAAATACATGAGCACCTACACCAATTTTGACAAAGTGGGTCAGTATCCAACACACTATCTAATGGTCATCTTCAGAACTACAAAGAAACTAAAATCTTTTGAAGGTCAATTAAACAAAAGAGAATAACAAAGTATACATGTAGCAAACACTGATATAATAGCATGATGCACAACCAACAATAAATAACTCTATAACAAACAAGTAATCCAAAGGAAAAGATACTTTGGTGAAGATATGCTACATGAATCCTCATCATTATCAAATAATCTTAAAAACCAACTTAGTATAAACACAAAAAGAAAAACTCAAGATATGAGCTATCATATCTAACCTCATTTGCATCTTTGAAATGTGTATCTTTATTTTTTCTTGGCCATTTGACTCGCCAACACCTGCCTCCCCACAAAAAAAAAAAAACAAACAAACAAACAAACAAACAAACGATTATTCTCAAATTCATGAACTTTCTTTATGTGACAAAGCTCAAAATAGTGATATCATAATTATACCTTTCTCTTCCAAGGCGACGTGCAAGCTCTTCAGCTAAAGCTTGACCTGGTGGATCTCCATCAGTGGCAAGTATTATGCGTGAATTCTAGTACAATTATTATTTCAACACCATGTTAAAATCCAAAGTGTGTTGCATTCATGAACACAATCAAAAGAATGAATTAATTTATAACTAACCTTCTTAAAATACTCCTTGCAATTCCACAAGTATTGATATTTTGTGTCCTAGCTTTACACAATAGAAATAAGAATCAATTCCAGATTTCAAGATAAAAATCAACCTCTAATAAAAAAATTCCAACAAAGTGCCTTTGATTTTAAAATAAAATTACTTGCAAGTTTGACAAAATGCCTGATCCCATGGATAATCTTATAACTACCATTTGTTGACTTGTGGTTTTGCACCATCTGCTAATGCTAGAGCAACAAAAACTAACCTATTGTGTTCAGCTATGAAGATGATATGTTCCAAACCGTAATTTTAGAACAAGATATATGAGTATGCATTCAACTTGTTGGAAGGGTTAACTTTGTACTTATAATTTCTTCACCCCATAATACCAAATACAAGACTACATTGTTATGGATGTAAGCTTCATTGTCACATGAAAACTTCTAATGCTTTAGCTTCGGATAGCAGTAGTAAGACACCCCATACTTCCCCTGGCTAGGACATCATAAAAGTGGTCACACCACAATGGAAGACATTTTCCAAAACAAGTTTTCGCACAAAAATGCGAATTACATTTCTAAAATCACTAGGACCCATCATTGAAAATTATTCATCTGTGTTTACCAAAAAAACCAAAAAAAATTGTCTTAAGGTTTAGTGCCTGTCTCCTAAGCTGGTTCATATTATGGTAAACAAATACAAAAAAAAAATGATGAAAGCATACCTTACCACATGTAAGCCTATTGGATGTGGAGCATGAATATACACTAACCTAACTTACTTGGTGTGCAAATATTTAATTTACAAGATGGGGTGGTCAATGATCAAAAAATAGTTACATAAAATGTCCAGCGTCCCACACTGTGGCACAGGTATAGGAACGCAATATGATACATTAATTGGTATACTAATTTATATACAAAATGAAGGATAGAAAAAGATCCTAGGATATCTACAAGATAGAAACTAACGTATCCATTTTGAATATACAATCAAATCATATCAAATCATATCTATAACAATTCGTGGTTGTGAATTATTGTTTATTCAGTCTTTAACCATTTATTGTTATTTTTATTTTTCTCTTAACAGCAAATTAAAGTCATTATTTTAGAATATGAACATAATACAACCTATTAATACAATTAGATATAACTTATATTTTAATGTTATAATTCCAATTGAAAGTAAACCTAAATAAATTAATACAAGGCATATAAATTTATATCAGCCTAATAAAAATGGATTAAAAGCCAAAAGAATTGAACTAAAAGTAAACTTAACCATTAAATAATGAGTCAAACCGAATAAACCTAGACAACAATAGGATGTTATCTAAACTGCTGCCACCTGTCACAGCAATTCAGCCCCTTTCTCATCTATCTTTGCTACACCTGGCAGCCCAAAATAATGATAACACAATTTTCTTCATTTTTCTTTGCGCTTTTCTTATTCTTTTTTTTTCTTTTTTTAATCTTCTTTTTTCTTCTTTTACACACGTATTTCTTTTTCAATTTCTATCTTACTTCCGCCATTGTTGTTGATTTCCACTTTAGAATATCCAAATTGCATTCCAACACAAATAGAAGGACATCAAAGTGTAGTGAGTTTGAGTGCACAACCAGATCATGGTACCATACAGATGATGGCAAAATTGATAGCTATGGAGCAAACTATATCCCTTCCTCTCATAGAAGATATGATACAATGTTTAAAAAATTTTATTATTCTTAATGTTATTCAAACATTCTAAATGTTTTTCTTCCTTCTCTTGCAAACATCTCTTTTTCTAAAAGATAAGTTAGAACTTTGCATCAAGAATTGTCGATTCCAAATTAGAGACTAGTACATAGCAAACAATTGAAACCAATCATAGCTCCATTATTAACCTAATCAACTAGTTTCAACATGACAATCTAATCGTTATCCCATTTTCTTTGTTTATCAAATAACAAGATAAGAAAAGGTAAAGCTGATTATTTGCATTAACGAGTCAACTTTAATGATGGAAAGAAGAACATGACTAGAATTTAGCAACTAGAAGAACATGACCAAAATAATCATAACACCAGCAATAACAACTTTATAACATGAACTATTATCAGCAAGAATCAAAACTTAAAAGTTTATATAGACCTGATTTTGAGGTGGCAATTTCTTAAGCGAAACTTGTGCAGGAGCACCATCAGGTACACTAACACAATTACGAAATCCAGCTTCTTCCATTGCAAGTTTGTCCATTTCACCCTCAACCTGTAATCCCAACTTAAATTTTGCATTTGTAACTAGCAAGGAAACATGAACAAGCAAAGAAAGAGAAGACATACAATAATAATGTCACTGGCTTCCGTGATATCATCCAGCCCATAAAATATCCTCTCTGTATCAGCTTCCTGATACAATATATAATAGCATATCAATTCAATCTACACAAATTCATCAAGTGAAAATGCATTCTCGATCTAGAGAGATGAGAATACTAATTGCAAAACATTAACACATAGCAAGTACCTGCCAAAATTTCTTTCTGACATCCCGATACTTGCAGCTAATGAGTTCTCCATTTCGCCAATATGTGAATGCTATAACAATCTTTCAGTATGATGCAAAGAATAATTAGATGAGGAAGATCTATCACCATGTTGTTAAAATCACTCATGTAAGACATCTACTGTAAAGAATTCCATCATTCAACACTTGCTGATATTGAAGAATCACTCAACAACACTAAAAAGTACAAAAAATATTAACAGACAATGACTAGAACATTTGAATCTCCACTTCTATGCATGACAGCAAGAGTGAAAAATGTTTATCTTGATCAACAATGTTTTTGATTTTTCAAACTACTTGATAACACAATATACACATTGATAATAAGAAGTTTCCATCATAATATATCAGGCATAAGAAACATTGAAAGAAACGATTGATTTGATAGTCAACTACATGAAATAGCTAAATTCAATTAAACTATTCATTTGTTAATGTCACACCTGATTATCATAGTTTCTTTGCATAACACGATTTCTCTGCAATGTCTCTTCTGATATTAATCGCTCTGAGAAAAAACCAAGGAGCTGAAAGGAGGCAAGGAAAATTAGTAAGTAAACATGTAGTGTTGGAGAGTTACAGCTACGCATGTAGAAAGTTAAGCATGTTTTTCAGATTATAACTGCAAATTTTAGTGATAAAATGTACTGTAGCAAAATTTTAATTTTCAACAAACAATTCCTCCCCCAAAAAAATCAAAAATAAAAAATAAATAAAAATATTCCAAGAACAAGTTGAAGAACTTAAAATTTTGGTGTTGTCATAACGGTTATTTAGATTTCTTAAGGAGCCTTTATACTTAGTAAAAGACTTTGTTGGGTTAACTTTTCCTATTAGCCACACAACTTTTCAAAGCTTAAAGAAATACCTCCTAGGCATTGAAATTGACAAACCAAAATTCCAAAGTTATTAATTCATTGAATGTTGTTTTTCTTGATATGTTCTTATTACAAAGGCCTAAAATTGTAAAAAGTCTATGCACTGAGATCCATTCTTCACCATAACTTCACTTCATTCTATAAAGTATCACACCAATAATTACAACACAATCTAAACATGCCTTTCAGAATGATTTGATAATACCCACAGTCATGGGCATAGAGGAGAAGAAAAGGTAAAAATATAAAGCCTTAGCCTGCATGCACTTATCAGTTTGCTAAACCAAAGCCCGTAGCAAGACTCATAATGAAAAAAAGACCTTAGAAGAAGTTGCAGTACAATACCTGCAAAAAAAAAAAGAAAAGGGAAGGAAGAGGAGAAAAGAAACTAAAACCTCGCCACACAGCGGCTGCAACCCAAGACTCTCCATAGTGATTTGTCTTTTTGGCTTAACTTGTTTAGGTTGGATTGAGATCTCATACGTAGAGTTTTCTCCTGTAAACGGCTGAAACAAGGGGATCAGCAAATCATATAATGTTGACAGAAAATCCAATTAAAATGAACAAAAAGTTAACATCTTAGATGAGCAACCATCTTACCTTCGTCCCACCGCTCCATCCACATTTAGCACGAAAGCAAGTCCAGGTTGCACCAGTCCTACATATTAAATTTGTCGATTTGTTAAAAACTGACAATGCATGAGTAAAGGTTAACTTTAAGAGCATACCAATCATCATTGATGAGAAGAGATAACGATTTCTCTGCTGAATCGCCGCCATTGCACTGGAACAAAGACAAAAATGCCATACTGGTAAGTATCAAATGTCAGCAAAAATTCAAATGCATGTATGAAATAATGTTATACCAATGTAGTTGATAGAATCCGCTTTATTGCTCATAATCTTATAACAGGAAGAATCATTAAAAATTTCCAAACACTGAAGAAAGAAAATCTGCTGTTTAAAAATTGAGATGATCCTCTGATTTGACATTAGCAATGGCAATTATATTCTCTAAAATACAATCTAACGAAAAAAATTTTCCTTCAACAATCCAAAAGCAACATGAACCAATGTTTATATGATTAACTTTTTCCTGATTAAGCTCGAAAGATTATAACTTCATGCTTGATAACCATAAAATCAACTTATAAATGAAGCGAATCAATTTAAAGGAATGAGGCGATTCAAGAAAATCAAATATTTTCAAATCCCAAAGTAGCTGAGACTAAACACAAACAAAAACAACATACAGTAGAAAATATTACCATTGGACATAGCAAGTGATTATGCTGGCCAGGCTTAAAATCTTCAATTACAAAACCAAGCTCTTCCAATCTGCTTTGTAATTTCTCCAAATTCATCTCCCTCGATGGCTTACGATAAACTGGATAAATAACGGAAACATGAAGAGATTAACTATGAAGTGATCGATTCAGTTATCGTAAAAATAAATAACTAAGCTCCATATATGTCTCATTTTATTTAGTAAACCCAGAATGACAAATGCACAAAATCATTTCAAATGCTCAAAGCAAATAATATACAGACCTGGATTTGGAACCGTAGCAAACCCATTAGTTTTAGGGATATAAGGGCGATTTTTAGAGATGGGTTTAGAACAAATTACTGGCAGAACACGTTGAAATGTGTGGTATTGGTGTCTACTTGAAGAAGAGGAGGAGGGAGGAGGAAGGAGTGAAGGTGAAGCCGGTATTGTTGAAGGTTTAAGGAAAGGTTTTAAACCCATATCAAGAAAACCAATATAGAGCTTGCGAAGATGGAATCGAGGACTGTAATAAGCACGACGAAACATTTCCCTTTAGGGTTTTGAACCGTTAGTTTGCAGTGGCTGGTTAGTGTATGTGGGTAGTAGAAAAGAGCGCCATGAATGGTTGAAATGGAGCAGAGATACTAAGACCGGAAGAGTAGAATGAGCTAAGGGCTTTTAAGGGTTTTAAGAGTTGTTTTTTTTTTAAAAACAGAGTACGGTAACGGTAAAAAAAAATTAACCCCCAGTGAAAAAAATTACTCCTGGTTCGCAAACTTTACTATAAAATAAAGGTAAAATTTTTCTTCACTCATTTTTTCTCTTTCCTCGGTTAATTTCGCGATTCTTTTCCATCAAATAAATGTTCTTAGTTTAAATGTTCTTTTCCATTCAATCATTTAATTATCAATTAAAAAAAGTAATTGTATTTTCTTGAATTATCATATTTTATCAAAATTTTGTTGTATTTTTTGATACGATATTTATAATGAATTCAGATGGTAATTTAGATTAATAGATGGTGTTCAAGTTGTATTGATCTATAGATATAATAAATTTAGGATCGACTTAACTCAATTATGAATTTAACACAAATAACTTAATACAATCAGTTTGATATGATTAACTATATATCATGAATATCAATCCAACACATTTAACTTAAAATGATTTGTATAATGATTAATTCATAAAAATAAAACTAAAATAATATAATTTTAATAAAAAAATTAAAAGGTTAAACCTAACATGATCCTATTTAAATTCATATTTTAAACAAATCAGTGAATCAATGTAATACACAACTTGACTTTTACAGTATCAATAATGGGTTGATATCAAAGGTAAATTCATATCATAATGTTAGAAATTAAATTAAGGGCTACATGAGTCATGTAGTTTGCCATCCAAGTCCATTTTGTTGCATTTTAATCTTACATGAGTCTACACAACTTGTATAGGTTGTTGCTCATATGTTTTGCATTGCATTTTAAACTCCCACAGCTCATAGCATACTGCTCATTTACACTCCCATAACTCATGTAACCCATTATCCACACACAAGATCATTCATTTGACTTGCACTACTCATATAGACATTCCACAAGTCATATAGTTCATCAATATCTCTTTTTTACATGATTTCGTCTATCTATTATAGATCATTGATGCATTTTTAAAGGGGTAATCAGTAAATTGTTAAATGGAGGGGAACAACAACTTTAATATTGTTTAAATATAGATTTTCAATTCAAATTTAAAAAATATATATATAAATATTATGACCAATTAGTATCCAAGTCCATTGTTCAATGATATAAATGGATAAATTATTGAAATGTTAAATGTTAAATGTTAAATTCTGACATCATCTTAATAGATATGTCAATTGATGTTTGTCTAGGTTAAACAAAGGAAGTGTGAATGTGTTGTTTGTACAATCATGCAAGAGATTAGCTGTTGTGATGCATACGATCGAGCTAAACCCTACTTCTGAATCAATTTTCTCCATACTATGTAGATTCTACCAAAGAAAATCGAAAAAGAATACCAAATGAGGTACCAACTTGATTTCTTGTTTGGAACCGAATTGCTGATGGAACAAGGAATGTTTATATCAAACTCAAAAAAGTCAGGTACCAACTTCCAGGGTAAGCACCTTAAGATGCCTGGTGCCATCGCGATCGGCCTTGATATGGATCATAATTCATTCATGTGTATCGTGTTGAGTCGACTCCTAACTAGACACGATCAAGCAAACATGCAAACATTATAATACACAAACATCAATCATAACTAACTAAGCCTTGTGCTAGAAGTTACTTCAAATCTCCAGCCAATATAGTATCCTTTCTCCATAACAAATGAGGATGTATAACAAGGATTATTGTCGCAGGTCATTCGAGTGGGTGTCATATCATGGGGCTGCGATGTTCGAAAAAGTTCCTGTATTTTATATATTGTTTGAAATATAGAATTTAAATTACCTTTTTCATATTATGTGACTGATACAACTCTGCTGTTTCAATTGCTTCCTTTAGAGCAATTGATCCTAAACACGTCAGAACCTGTGCACATGAACCAAATGAGAATAAGCATAAGCATAATCGAGCAGTATAAGAAACTTTTAATTTGCCTGTACGAGTGATTCAATAAGTTGGCGGAAAGCTAAGCCGTCGGGATACTGAAGTTCGGAGCATTGTATGTTCTTTCTTTCTTCATCTAGTTCATAGATTCATGTTTAACACTCTTTCACTACCCACATGTCTATCTCAATTATGTTTTTATTCTTTCATCTTTTGTTCTGACAATTTTTTTCAGGCGTCTTTCTTGTTTGGCTAATTATGACGTTGGTTAACCTTTAACGTTTTACTTCGCGGTCTTATCCTAGTCATCATCGTTCGACCCTCAATCTTCGGTAGCATCCATCAATATTCAAATGGTTATGAGCAGAATGCTAAAAAATTCAAAACAAACAAACCTCGTTAGCATCTTTGAAAGAGGTGGAGTGATCTTGCTTTGGCCATTGTACCATCCAACATCTGAGGACAAAAAGCACTTATAGCAAATAAGTTTCAGGTATACACCATAGCCTCTGATGAAAGAACAGAAAGTCTTGATTTTCACAGGACAACAAAACAACACAGCATAATTGCAATATTATGAACTCAGAAATCAAGTGCTAGTGGTAAAGACATGATATACAAAATTTTTACGTTGCCTTAATTCCAACTAGTTTATTTTGATAACTGAACTTTTTTTTTTTTTTGTCATTTCGAGGTCTTTTTGCAGCAAAAGCACACGAGTAACTTTAGAAAAGAACTCTGAATTTGTTTCTACACAACAAAGTCAAATTTTCATATTTGGATATTTTAAATAATTGAAATGACAGAAGTTTGTTGTAATCATTACCTTCTTATAATCCCTTTTTGTACTGAAAAAGAAAAGGACCCTTTGCTAAGCTAAACCATAGAAAATTGGAAAGCTACTTCTAGTGAAACAGCCAAAAACCTCAAGCAAAAAAACCAGTTCCTGCAGGCATCAAAAGCGTTCTAGTTTAAAAGCTCCGGGACAAAGAGACATTGGTCACCTTTCTTTTCCCAGCCGGCGTGCTAACTCTTCGGCCAAAGCTTGCCCAGAAACATCACCATCAGTTGCCAGAATTATTCGAGGAACCTATAAAAGACAGCAAAGAACAAAAGATTAAAGGATCTTTCCATTGTCAACTCGGTTTCTGTTCAAGACGGGCTCACCTTATCCAAGTAAGCTTTGCAGTTCCACAGATACTGATATGCTTTGTCCTAGCTTTGCATGTTTACATACAAATGAAATGAAAACAAAGAATTAGGATGAAAGTATCCCTTTTTAAAACACTTATGTGGAAAAGTAAATTTCCATGCCATGCAAAATGAAATCTTGTACATAATTTATGAATCTTCAGGGTGTGCACATGTTGATGGTAGTAATTTCAGATGCACTAAAAATGGTAGAAGCAACTTCAAATTTGAATGGATAACATTTATCAGATAGATCAAATTGAATGCGGTTGTTCACAAGAAATATGCATACACATGAACAGACTTATGGATAACAATAGCATGATCCAGAATGATTCTTACACCCAATTCATACATTTTTCAAGGGTGGCAAATCTTTAGAGGAGACAACTTGTGGTGCACCACCAGGAACGCTTACACAATTTTGAAAGCCAGCTTCCTCCACCGAAAGTTTATCCATTTCTCCTTCAACCTTTGACAATATCAAAGCAACAAATATTAATATTTGAGAGTGAAAGGCAGAGAGATTTAGATAAATAATTAAAAATGCAAATAAGGTGACAGCATTTACAATAATAATTTCAGTGGCTTCATTTATATCGTCTAGCCCATATAACCATTTCTCCGTGCCTTTATCCTGAAACAGATCAGCAGAACTTCAAGTACGTTTAAGAGTCAGGACATGGTCATTCTACAAAATGAGGCAATCACAGATTGACGAACTTCAATTATCCAAACAATAAAATAATGTCTTTTTTTTTCCCGCATTTCTTCTATTTGAATTACATATAGGAATCTCATAATATCTCATTTGGTAGATCATCTACCAATTGTCCAAGTCTTCAGTTTTATTTTAGTTTAATTACTGAAGGTCATCAACTTCCTACATGCACAAAGAGTCCTAGAAACAGGAACATAGCATTAAACGAAGCTGATCTACATCAAACTCATGAATTAATAAGAATGATGCTTTATTTTGTGATGTTCTATTTCCCAAAGGGACGTGTCAGATGCATTATTGTATTAACAATGCAAAATGTTTTTCCAATTCAGGAGTAGCCAAAGCATGTATCCAAGAGTAAGGACCTTCAACAAGTAGAAAAGGCATAGGCACATATCTAAGGTGCAACTCTAGTTACATGATTATTGACATCCATGGAATTTGCGAGATTGTTGCCCAAGAGCAAACACAATAACGTAGAAGTTAATAAGAGTTGAGGTGAAACTATCCATTTCTTGTTCATTTTTGATGTAATTGTAATCCCTTTTATGTTCGAAAATTTGCAAGTTAAGGATACTACCACCCATTTAAGATGGGAAGAACCTAATCTCAATGATGTTAGCATATGGGATGTAGAACCCATTGAATGAATAATGTATAAAGGTCCCAGAGAGGTTTACACGCTGTCACTAGGTCATAAACCTTTTTCCTTTGAATGAATAATGTAAACCACAAAACCATTTTTCTTTCATGATTCAGAGTGGTTTCTTCACATGATTTTGCATTTTGTCACAAAATTGTCATTGCATATCACAAAAATCCAATGCAAGGATAGCATAACTACCTGCCAAAATTTTTTATCAATGGATCGAAACTTGCAACCAACTAGCACTCCATTTTTTTGGTAAGTAAAAGCTATAATATCCTGTAATAATGAGTAGATGGAAAAGATTAGATCCCACTATTCAAGTGATCAAGATGGATAATAAAGATTATTTAAAAAAGCATAAATGAAAGACATTTGCTGTAAGAAACAACTATATTTTGGGTATAGCTTGCATAATGCGTGTTCTGCAAATGAAATCACTTTAGCATCAACAGCAAAGCTTAACCTAGCAAAACATAAAATGATAAATACAAATCCAGAGAATTCATCAATTATACAAAAACCTATCTTGTTTTCCATTAGAACTGTAGGCATATTACCCCCAAGTTCACAGATTCCTATTAATTTTAATTTAACCTATTAATTTAATTTAAGTCTCCAGAAATGATTAATTTAAGTTCCACCAAAAACTTAATTTTACAAAAAAAATGACATAATTTTTATTTCAGAGTCTGGTTTAGTTCACTATATTACATTCTAATAAGGTTCATTTTTATTTGCATAGCTAGAAAATTATGTGTTGCTTTCTCTTCTCATGATTGTATGAAAACTTTATGAATATATATATTGTTTGTCATAACTCAAGGGATCTTGCACAAAATTCTATGTTCGATCATCAGATTTATTGTATCAAGCGGTGATACAATAAGATGCGGCTAGAATTAAAGTCAACATGTTTATCTGAATACAACTATTGCATGGCATGGAGAATCAACATTAACACGGGAAAAGTTAGTATAAACATTTGATCAAGGGAGGTCAAGACAAGAAACATGGTCTTCAATATGAAGAGACATACGTATCAACTTGGAGAAGAGAACAGGATCATAGGCTAGGTAGGATGAAAGGTTAGAATGATATTTTAGTAAATTCAACTCTGGTTGCTACAATTTGGATGATGCGAAATCATAATTGTCATCATGTTTGCGTCCATGACCAAAAGCATTTGATATCCTACTAGAATTTGATGGATCACATTTAACTATTTAATTGGCCAACAGAACGGGAAATAGCAACATCTGACAACAATTTACATCAACATGAACTACATGTTACTCTCCAAGGTAAAAGCTTCATCTCACAATCACATAATAAGTAGAAAGCAGTGCAGTAGAATAAGAACCTGATTACCAGCCATCTGCATGACAGAATTTCTCCCAAGGGTTTCCTCAGATATCCCTCTATCATTGAAGTATTCAATTAGCTGGAAAGAAGATAATATATAGAAATGTCAAATAACTCATACAACTAGCATTGCTAAATGATCCAATATCAACTAAATAAAGCAAAACAAAAGGCAATCTCACTACCTTCTTACCAAGTGGTTCTAAAACTATACCCTCTGATGTAATCAAAGTTGTTGACTTGACTTTGAAAATTATGTTCATTCCTTCATTAGTCACTCTGTCAACTGCAAAAGCCTGCAAACCAAAATTTTACCAATTGTCTGAGGTTTCTCATTTTCCAATTTTCCTTTTAAATTTAAATAGATATCAAACAAACAGGCGCATGTTCGTGCCATGAATTTGCCTCACCTGTCCTGCCCATCCACAGCAAGTTCTATAACATCTCCACATTGCAAAATCCCTACAGATATCCCATGATATACGTCAAATATGGCTGATAATAGATACGAGTGAATGATAAACCCATGTAGAAGCATACGAATAGAAATTACTGTGAATAGCTTACGCATTTTGGATGATATGTAAAGACAAACTTCTCTCCATTGATTTGCCACCTTTGCACTGCATTACAGAAACCGTACACTTCATCAAACCAAGATTCCAAACAGTTGCACATAAAGACTTGACATGTTATGAGTTAACTAATGAACACCTAGTAACTAACACACCAAAGGCCATCACTTTGGCAGCAGTTAATTCAACAAATACCATTTGGGGTGATGCAAATGCAAGCAGGACGGGTCCAACACCCCTTGGATGAAAAAATTTTACTGCAAAATTGTAGAATTCAGCTCTCTCGCAGGTGTTAGTGGTATTTTATTTTGTATTCCAAATCATTATAAATATATTACTATTTGTAGTTGATATAACTTTTTTCTATTTGAAGCAAATCAACATATTAAATTAGCAAAGCATCATTTCTTCAACAATGTATTTGACAAAATGAGCAGACTAATTATTACCTTGGGACAAAGCAAGTTGCTGAATTTTCCAGGTAAGCAAGAATGGTCACAGTTAATTCCAAGCAACTTCATTTTCTTCTTCAAGACATTAACTTTATCCACTTCTACCTCCTTCCCATTAGCTAAAACAACAAACCCACCTTCATTAAAATCAGAAAACAACAATTTAAGCAAGTGAACGTCAGAAATTCAGTTACCTGAGACTAGAATTTGGGGGTCGAAGCTGGCATGGTAAGGGAGAAAAACAGACCCAACAAAGCCTGATTTTCTTCGGGGAAAAATGGGCTGTGCCCAATTCTCGTTAGCAAGAAACGGTTTGGAAGGAAAATGGAAAAGATTCATTAGAGCAATCGGCATTTGTTAGTCGATTATTTGTATCTAACAGATAAACCGGTTCTGGCTTTTCTTCTTGCCAAGTATTTTCTGTACTGAAATTTTAGTGGAACAAATTCAATTTGCTCCTTGTAAAATTCAATTTACTCCTATTGGCTTGGGACTAGAAAGTCTAAAGAAAAGTTATTTTAATCTTTAAAATTAATACCTTATATTTAAAAAAATTAAATTAAGTAATTTTCTTTCATATAATTTAATTTTAGTAATTTTTAAAATATTTTTACTTAACCAAGCCTTATGAATTAAGAAAAAACAAAAAAACTTAATTTTATGGTGAAATTTTTCTATTAAAATTATTTAAATCCAAAAATATTAGTACTTTTTATTAATTTAAAATGAAAATGATAACCCTAATTAAGAATTGTTTTTATATTTATCTTTTTTAGGTTAAATACATAATTATTTATATATTAATATAAATTAAATACAATTTAATTTGAAATTTTAATATTTTCAATTAATAAATTCTTTTTTTAATTGATAGATATAATTTTTTTCATATAGATTTAACAAGAATAATCTAAGGAACCCACAATATGTACCTAAAAGGAACAAAAAATACATTAAGGACCTATATGAACTTAGTCTAAAAATTGAGGGGCCAACTCTCCATCTAATTAGAGAAGTGGTAAGCTCCACACATAAACAATTTACTCCATACCTATAACAACTAAAAAATCATTGATCTTGATAATAAAAAAATTAATATCTTAATTTTATATTTAATATTATACGAGTATCATTAATTATTAATATATAAATAATAATTAATTTATATGTAATATTTAATAAAATTAATATATATTATTAATATTATTAATAAACTTATAATATAAAATTTTGTACTCTTAAGTTAAATTTATTTAAACATGAAATATATAATAAATATATTTTACTCAAAAAAAGAAATAAATAATAAATATCTAAATAATTAATTAAAAAAAGTTATTTAATTCAAATATCATAATGAAGCAGTAATTGTTTGAATGACATGCTTTGTTTACATATAATATATATTTTATTTAAATATATATTATATTCTGACCCGATAAACTCAACCCGACCCGACGTACTCAAATGGACTAACCACCCATCACCATGGGCCGTCTTCTTGTGTCAAATGTGGTTGACAAATTTTGAGGGATTGCAATGTAAAGTAATTATTAAGAATATATAATATTATTTTAATATAATTTTTATTACGTTTCCTTAATTATATTTAATGTTAGGAATATTATTTATAATTTCAAGAATTATAAATAACTATTAAAAACATGGTAATAATTTAAAAATAAAAATTTAAAGATTATTTAAAATTTAAGTATGGATATTTAAATTTCAATAATTTAAAATTTTTAAAAAATATATATATAACTATAATTAATTAAATTAATTATTATAAAATTTAAATTAAATTGTATTATTTTGAATCATGAAAAAATGAACTTATGTAAGTTTAAATTGTAGTTTTTTAAAAGCAAAAGGTAATATAATCCATAAATAAATAAATAATTAAAATAATTAAAATAATACAAACATTTATAAATTCCGATTCGTAAAACATGATTTTTAAAAAAAAGCAATATAAATAAATTAAAAAATTGAAAAATGGTGGATACAGTTACATCCATGAGCATTATTGGATGATAAGATGATGACAACGATCCCATCAAATCAAGAATGACAAAATATAAAAATAAAAACAATATTAATTCACTGAAAACATTAGACTGTTGTTTTCTCCATTGAAATGACTTGGTCTGAATTTATATGAATAATTTCATTAAAGCTGATGGATTTGACAGAACTTAGTGTCACTATTTTTGATTTTCAAACTGAGCTTCCATTTTCTTTCTGCTCTTTTATTCTATCATTATTATTATTGTTTTTCTTTTTTCATTTTACCTCTAAATATTTCAAGATGGAATTATAATTACGATGATAAATATTATTTCATTCCATTTAATGATGGAATTACGATCAAGATAATTCTAGTAATACTATAATTTTTAGTTTATTTTCATGGTAGAATAAATAGGTTGAAATTTATCTAAGATAATAATTTTATCTATTTATTTATTTTAAAATAAATCATTTAGTATGATAATTAAATTATTATGAAATACATAAATAATTATTTTTAAATTTGAATTGACAGAACTTTCAAGGTCGGTCGAATTTTCCTATCATATATATTTTCAGAGACTCAAACTCAGGATCATCTTCACTTTTAAATAGTTCATGATAATATTTTTTTTATCATAATATTTTTTAATTTCATAGAAATAATATCACTAAACAAAAGCAAATAAAATAAAAAACCAAAAGTAACAAAATAAGTTTAATAGATCGTATTTATGTTAAGTTAATATATTATAATAATATATTTAAAATCAACGTAGATATAATTTATGAAATTTAAATGAATTATATTATGATTATGGCACAAAAAATTTTATTTTGATGATTCATATAAATAAGTTATAAATTCAATATTTACAATAAAAAAATTTGTAAGAAAAGTATTTATATATCGAGTAGAATTAATACAACATGTTAAAATTATATCGATTAATATAATCAACAATTTTAAATCGTATATCACGAAGATATGTTAACTTTATAACATGAAAGAACTAAAACTCAAAAACTTTTGATAAGCCAAAAGTAATAAACCCTAAAAACAAAGAGACAAGGGATCCAAAGCCTCTACATTATAAACGTATTATTTATCCACATATCTATTTCCTATACTTATTATTTCATGTAAATAATTTACATAAAATCATGATAAACGAACGATAGTTAACCCCACTTATTTCTTAAAAGAATAACACTTCGAGAAAATAGTGATAATAATAATAATAATAATAATCAGAAAAAATAAAAGAAAAGGAGGAGGGAAGGGAGGCAAGTCCCATCTGGGAGTGATGGTTGATGAAGGATTGGGTTGAGCTTTTCTGCATAAGTCATGGATGGAGTTTACTGTTCAAATCTTCTGTTCCTCAGCTTTCTGTCCAATCCCACTAATTTTAATATTCCCATGACCATTTGTTTGTGGGACTCCATTTTTCCCTGCTTCCAATCAACTAGCACCATCTCCCCTCCCCCTCTTTCTTTGGAAACTCATCAACCTTTTCTTTTCCCCTTTATTTTCAAATAATATATTTTATAATTTATTTCACATTATTCAAAGTTTAATTTCCAGCTTTCCATATGTGATTAATTTATGCAATTTTTCATTTTTTTTACCAATTTGAATTTTTAATTTTAAAAAAATTAGGATAAATATATTGTGAATTTTAATTATAAAGTAAATTGACATAATTTTTTTCATTCATTATGTATAATATTTAATCAAAATTTGCTGAATATTATATTAAATATTACTAATGATTAATACAAATTACTTACAAATCATCATAATTTTGATGTTTCAAATACAAATTTATATCATAATATTATTGTAAATCGTATAATTTTATACAATAAATTCGATTGATTTAAGATTTCACATCATTCATTTATTTATTTTTTGAGGTTTTCCTATGAATCTCTCTTGGCTTCAATGTGTTTAATATTGTCATTACTGTTTGCTTTAATTTCACCAATCAAATAAACTAAATGGATCCAAACCCTTGCTTCCTTTGTGTTCATGATCATCATCTTCACTGAATCCTCCATGGCTAAACAAAAGATCAACTGGGTCTGCTTCAATCTCCTGCAAATCAGCAAACAGATCTTCATCAGATTGATCCATCACCACTGGCAGCTTCTCATTAACAATATCGTCATCCATCTCTTCTTTCACTGATGCATGATGGCCAACACTAGGAGACAACGTATAATCATTTCTTCTGTAGATTTTTCCCTTGTGTTCTTCTTTTCTGTGTAATATTGTCTTGTTTGATGATGATGATGATGATGAAGAAGAAGAAGAAGAAGCATTGTTGGTGGTGGTTTTTGGTGGGTGTGATTTTGTTGAGCCAGCAAGAGCATTTCTTTGGGTCGGCCATGGATGGTTGTGCTCTGAAGTATAAGTAATGACTAGCATGTTAGGATCTGTTCGACTTCGCTCCACTTGTTTTCTTGCAGAACAACCTTTTGAGCTACTGCATCTGTAATATCCCCTACAATATGCCATGGACATGAAAATTTGTTCCTTAGTTTATGATCTCTTCACATTCTGCAAGAAAATCAACTTTTTAGTAGATTAAACTTGTCTAAATCCGAGCCTTTTCCTTCAACCGGAAGTTTCGAGTTCATATCTTGCGAAGAAAGCAACATATAAATCATTCAATACTCAAACCGGATAGTTTGATTCCTTCTTTCTACTGAGAAATTTGTCAAGTCTTAGGGTTAAAGATGAAAATAGAAGCAAAAGGGGTTCATAACATGTTGATTATGCAGTCATGCAAAGAACTGAAATAGTTTCTGCTGATTGCTAATCATAACTAACCAGTCAAAATGAATTCAAATTCTAGGGTTTATAAACTTGATCACTAAATTTTAGCCATATTTCAAAAAAAAAAAAAAGCAGCAAACTTAGAATTATTTATTTTTAGTATCTGAAACTTGTATCCATTTTAAAACAAAAAATCAAAGTTTAGTAATCTTTCAAATCAATAATACTTCTCTTTACATCATCAATCATTAAATTTATCTATCTTATGGAATGAAATAAAATAAAAATTTGACGTATAAAATTATTCTCAAAATCCCATCTAATGGCTTAAGTTTTTAGATTAAATCATTTTTCAACATCATATTAAAATCTTTATAACTAAAAGGTTTAGTTCAACCATTGATAATCATCATTTATTTATTACGTAAATATTTCAATATAAAGTAAAATGGGATCTATATATATTCATACTTAATTCTTATCGTTGCTCATATTTGAGAATATATTAGAGTTTATGAAATTCTTTGAAAACTTCATCTAACAATTTAAACTTCTTGATTAAATAATTCCTTATTAAACCCTAAAATCCTATAGAAGCTATTGTTATTATATGAACATTATGGAAATATACATACAAAACATATTCATTTCATGCTTATAAAGAACTATATAATAACAACATCTTCAGTACCTTTCAATATCATATAACCATGTAAACTACTCTCGTTCATGTTGGGAAGGACTTCCAAAGCTTCCTAAACAATTTATGAATTGAGACCTCTAATTAAGAATATCAAATCTCTGATGCAAATAATGACAACTTTTACGGCCAAAGATTTGCATGAGTCAAAAGCAACACACACCTCTTTATATATATATATATGTATATTTCATGTTACTATGCATGTCAGTGAAAAAGAAAAATGGTGGAACTCAGCTTTTGTTACCTTTTTCTTTTGTAATTTGTTTACCTTGGATAAGGAGAACCCTTGATGGGTTTCTGACCATATTTTCTCCATGCCCATAGATCAGATGGAACTACTTCTCCACTTGCCCTACTGTTTGCTGCTGCCGGTGCTGGTATGCATACCACCTTCTTTGCCTGGCTCTTCCTGTATTAATCAATAACAAATATCCTTGATAACCTGATACTTTCACCACATGATCCAACATCAACCAAGAACAATTCGTCATGACAAGTCATGATCATGATGACTATAAACTTTTAATGCAATTATTGATATTCTTTTCAATCATGCTCTATTCATGCAGGTTTTAGGATCAAACTTGAGAGATAGTAAAAACTTCATGAATTCTGAGATTATTGGACAATTGATATATATATAGATTGAGTTCATACTCAATAAACTCTTACACAGATATAATTCATCACGTAAAATTATGAATTTATCAGTAATATAATGATACATGTTAATTTTCATTAAATATCACATATATATTGATTATGATTACATACTAACAATTAATAATAACATACTAATTAATACAAAATTAATAGATAATATGATATTTAATAAAAACTAACACTGAATCAATATATAAGATTACATTATATGCAAGACTAAAGACATCTTGGCAGCAATGCAATAATCAATTGGTCGGGAAAGCTGTTAGTTTGGTCTATTTGTGAGTAAAAAAAGGTGAAAGGCTTGTGTTAACTTAAAAGACAAATGCCAAAGAAAGAACAGTAATATCATTGAGGTGTACGTGTTGGAAAAGATAAAGAGAAGAGGGAAAAAGGGTAATAGATACGTACAAGTACATGAAAGATGAGTATATGTAAAATATAATAATAACAGTCATATGGATCCCTTTGCAGGGCTTTTATGAGAAGAACCCATTAAGATTCTATGTACAGTAGCAATCATGCAGGATTGAAATATTTCTTTATTAAATGAGATTATCATAAATTTGATTTTATATTTTTTTTATCATAAAAACTCTAATATCATATCATATAATTATTCAAACTCAAAAATTTGAAATCATCATAATGATTAGTATTAATACACGCTCTAATTTCATTTACTAATCAAGGTCAATGAAAATCATAAACAAGGATTAGATACTATCAATATGATATGATATCAAATAACGAAATTAATTGATATTGATTGATACATATGATAAATAATCGTAATAAATAATTGTAATACATATTTTAAAAAAATTAACAGGATATCTTAAAAATGAAAAAATCATATAAATCAGCTTGGATTTTTAAACGTGATCAAATGAATTAAGGAAGTAGAAACAAACATAAAGTTGGAATCCAAACCCTAATTCCTTATTTATCATTCAATCACCGGGATCTATATATGCATACAAAATTATCTTATCGCATTAAAATGGAAGTACACTAAAGAAAATAAAAGTGATTAAACAAATAATAAAGTACACTAAACTTGCATTAAGATCATAACATATATATATATTAAATTCACGGAAAATCAAATTTAACTCAACATTATCCGTACCTTCTCTTGATGCCCAGATTCTGCGGACAGGAGATCTGAAAGTGTTGGTTAATCAAACAATTCTTTGAGGTATTAGTACTAATCAAAGCAGCAGCAGGCGAATCACATGGAGAAACCGGCACCATGGCAGCAGTTGAGATCTGAATTCTTGAAAATGAGTCGCAAGGAACATAAGTTTTGTTTTTCTCTTCATCCTCGGGATGATGATGATGATGATGCTGACTGACGCTGAAATTACTTGCAGGAGTTGTGTTAAACGTGTGATGATGATTCATAGAATTTGAACTGTTGA
Organism: Dalechampia spathulata; assembly: GCA_948192965.1. Lineage (NCBI taxonomy): Eukaryota > Viridiplantae > Streptophyta > Magnoliopsida > Malpighiales > Euphorbiaceae > Dalechampia > Dalechampia spathulata. The sequence goes on from CANYBF011922114.1 coordinate 32,609, forward strand.
AATGGCCTGAACAACTAGAGGCAACAACCATGTTGAGCTCATGAAGAAATGGATCTCTCATGTTAATGAAAGGATCTCCAAAAACTTTTCTGTCGACATCATCAACACAACAACCACCCTCTCTGTTATTATCTTTATCATTGTGGTTGTTATTGTTGTTATTATCTTTTGAAGCGGAATTTTCAGAAGGAAATTCCGAGTTCGAAACAGAAGCATGGCCAAAAACACTATCAGATTGGCTAGAAGCACCGTTGCTAGTACTTCTAGCTCTAACTATATCTGTCAAATCACCTTGATAAAACTCCATTTCCATGAAGCCAAAGATGCTGCACATATCCATATATAAACACACATAAACTATACAGGTAAAGGTTCAGTTTGCTACTATGTATTCTTTTTTTCTTACACCCAACAAAACGTAGAAGGCATGCATTAAAAAAAAACACCAAAAAAGGGGGGAAAATATCTCTCCAACGAAGGGAAGATGGGTATTTTAAGTTATAACATTGCAGAAATCAGGAAGAAAAGGAAAAGAAGAAAAGATTGAAGAAGATGAAGAAGTGGGCGATTTTTGATCTTTTTGCAGCAGAAAGAAATGGGTTTTGGTTTGTTTTTGACAAAGTGAGTCGCTGACTTTTCATCCCAAAAAAGCCATTCGGGGGCACATCAAGCTAAGGCATGATCATTACTATTTCCTCCTGAAAAAACTTACCATTTCGAGGGCTCTTAAAAATTAATATTAATATGATATAAAAAAATCATATAGAAATAATTAAATAAAATATAAGTTAATTCAACGTAAATAAATAATTATATCATAAAAATATTAATAAATTAACTTAATATAGTTAAATAATCATATCAAAAATATATAAATATTTATTCATATATAATATAATATAATTTAAATATATTTTTCTATATTTCAGAATTTGACATTAATATATGTCTTTATTTATTGTTCCATTTTGATATTGACAAGGTGAATAATTTAATCAATTTTTAATATCATTTTATAAAATTAAGATTTTTTGATATTTTTTTAAAGCTATTTTGTATAAAGATGAGTAAGTTTACTAAATCAGTAATGATTTGAAATTATTTTAATTATAATTTTTAAAAAATTATTATTATATTTATATTATACGACTCATTATGAATCAAATTAACATTCATAATAAATCTAAAAATTATACTTTAAAATGATTACAAAGTATATCATAATTAAATTATTCATAAAATCAATTACAAATATTAATTAAAATCAAAATTAAAATATAATCATTTAAAAATAATGATTATGAATCAATTAATTATGAGTTTGGATTAATCGGTTCAAGCAATTTAAATTTTTTTATTAAAAAAAGAGTTTGAAACCCTAAAAAAAAAGTTTACATCTTAACGTTTTTTCAAGTTAAAAAAAAAAAACCGGTTTTTTGTGATGTTAAGTCTTGGATCTTTCGAAAACTCACAAGTGATGCCCACTTCAAGAGGCGGCAGGCAGCCGCATTCTTCGGAAAACGTTTCGAAACTTTCATTTACTACTTTTTTCCTTTTTTTCTTATTTTTTTAAATAACGTTTTTCTGCTTTTAATTCAATTAATCGATAAAAAAATTAATAATTATAATTTTAAAATAACATTAAATTTTATTTATATACAATATTAATTAAATTTTATTCCTTAAGTTTTAAAATTTTATGTTGAGGTGTACATTCTGAAATTAAAAATTATATCTAATTTTCAAAATTTTATTTTGCATATAATCAAGCTAATTTGAGATTTAACTTTAATTATAAGATGTAATATTTTACATTGTATGTACATTTTGCACATAAAAAATAAATATTAATTTAAAGAAAATTAATTGTACATAATTAGCTTATAAAATTTAGTTAATTAAGAATAATTTTCATATTTTTAAAATTAATTAAGGATTATGAATTACTATTTTTTTTAAAAATACCCATATTTATGATAAAATGACTCTAACCTGAAGCATTCATATCATTATATTACAAAATCATTATTATTATGAACCAAGGGGTAGTGTTAAAAATTTTTTTATGATAATAACTTGTCTAAAATTGAATAAAATCAATTTTTCATATATTTTTATTAAATAAAATTTTTTATTGAAGATATATAAAACCTATGTCTAATAAATATGGAAATATTAAAATGAAATATATATTGAAGTTGATATAGATTTAATATAGATTTACTTTCAATTATTTTAATTTATAAATAATGTTTACTTTAGATTTATTTAAAATTT
>CANYBF011924263.1:0-43658 GCA_948192965.1 Dalechampia spathulata
TGTATTAATCCATCAACTAACAAGACTTTATTAAGGGAAAAGTTGGAATTTCTACCTACTTTACCAATTCCAACAACTTTACCTATACCATTGTCTCCAAAGGTTACGTCTCCTCCTGAATATTCTTCAAGGTTGGAGAAAAAACTTGCATTCCAAGTCATATGCCTTGAGCATCCACTATCGAGATACCATTTATTTTCATTAACCTTGGATCTCAAGCATACCTGTCAAAATAAATATATTTACTTCTTCTTAGGTACCCAAATGTATTTGGATCCTTAGGGGTTAGAAGCATCTACATTATCATTCTAATGCATCTTTCTAATGAAGCATCTATTGGTAGCATGCCCCTTTTTATTACAATAATGACATACAACATTTCTAAATATAGAATGATTGTGCACATATTTCTTCTTAGATGCATGCAAATGATTATGATTGTATGAGCAAGAACATAATGATGCACCTTATTAACATGCCTATATGCTTTATGAGTCTTAGGGTGAACATGTTTCTTTTTTAAATCATTTTGATTTTGTTGTGAGGTGGATGCTTTAACAAAAACTGTACCATTAGAAGTGTAGGAAGAATCTTGATTAAATCCAAGATCCTCTTTATTACTACTAAGTTTTTGGTATTTTAAAATAGTATCTATTTTAACCTCACCTTGTTCAAATCTAAATAAATTATCTTTTAACAAATCCTTTTCCCTTGAAAGCTTAACATTTTTGTCTTTTAAAATCTTGTTTTCCTTTTCAAGACTCTCAAATTTTGTTTTACAAGAATCAAATTCATTTTGTAAAACATTTTTATCCTCAATTGTGCATGCATGCTTATTCTTAAGTGATTTGTACTTCTTAATCAAAAAATCATATTTTTCCAATAATGCTTCTAATGCACTACAATCATCATCATCATTAAGCTCATCATTACTATAATAAGATTGAGGTGATGTAGTTACCTCATCATTTTCCTCATCATTTAGGAACGCCATGAAGCGTAGATTAATTGCTCCTTCATCATCGAACATCTCCTCATTTAAATCAATGTCATCATCCCATGTAGCCTTTAATGCCTTCTTTTTGAAAAGCTTGGATGGTTTGTTGAGGAGAGGACATTCATTCCTCATGTGTCCCAGTTTGTTGCATTCATAGCAAACGGATTGATTCCTCCTCGGATTGTCTCTTCGATTGAAGTCCCTTCTTTGCTCGAATGGCTTCTTGCCATCCCTTTCAAGCTTCTTATTCTTCATAAAGAAGTTTTTGACATGTTTGGAGAGAATAGCCATTTCATCATCAATGTCCCCTTCGCTTGTGGAAAAGGTGTCTTCTTCTTTTGTAGCTTTAAGTGCAATCCCTCTTCTCTTATCTTTCTCTACCCCTTGCTTAAGGGTAATTTCATGTGTGAGAAGCTTCCTAAGAAGCACATCAGTTGATAGCACGGCCAAATCATTTGCTTCTTCAACTGATGTCACCCAAGCCTCCCAATACTTCTTTGGTAGCACCCGCAAGATTTTGTTATTGATATCCTCCTTTTGGTACATCTTGCCTAACTTCATCAATCCATTTGTGATCACCATGAGTCGATTATACATTTTAGAAATTGACTCATTTGCTTTCATTTTGAACAACTCATATTCATATGTTAGCAATTGAATCTTCTTGTTTCGAACTTGATTAGTTCCTTCATGGTGAGTCTCCAAAGTAGTTCACACTTGCTTTACCGTGACACAATGTAATACTCTACCAAATTCTTCATGACTTATGGCACGATATAGTATGTTCATTGCCTTCTTGTTCCGGAAGTTCACATTCAATTCTTCTGCTATCCAATCGTCCCTATCCTTAAGAGAGACAATGTCATCAATTGTGATTATCGGAGGTAAGTACTCTTTCATCATCAAGTCATAGAGCTCAATTCTGCTGCTATCCAAGAAAACTTCCATTCGATGCTTCCAGTACGGATAATCCATTCCATCAAAGTATGGGGGTCTTGTAAATGATTGACTCTCAATGGTTGCCATATGATCTTTACCTCAAGAATTTTACTTCTTTCAACAATGAGCACCAAATTCTCTAAAACCAAATGAAAATACTCTGCGGAAGGCAACGTGTGATTTATAGTGGTTCGACCAAACTCTTACTTGCGTCCACTTTCTTCTAAGTCTCAACTTAGGGTTCCACTAATTTCTCAATCAATTTACACAATGGATTCCACAAATGAATCCTATACCCTAGTGTTTTCAAGGCTTACACTCAAACCTTTACAAGAGTTGTCCTCACAATCTCTCAAATACAACTTAATCCCCAATGGATTAATCACACACCAATCCCATAATTATAAAACCTAATCCCTAGGTTGTGGGAATACAATAATGAAAGTATTTGAAAATACAAGTTGAACTTACTTGAAACTGATGAATAATGCTCAAAGAAAGTTGCTCTGCAAAATTTTGCTCGTTAAAATTGAAAGATGTGTAAAGTTCTTATAAAAATTAGCCATTTGAAAGACTTAAAAGTCTTTCTAATAAGTCGCGTACGGCCGTACCAAACATGTACTCTTGTACAGATTCAAATATATATGTTGAAAAAATAGAGAGAAATATGGTATGGTCGTACCATCACTTGGTACGCCCGTACCAAACCAAGTTTCCTGACAAACAATTTTCCTACTAGCTCACGTACGGCCGTACCACCTAATGGTACGCCAATACCAAAACAGGTTTCTTGACAAACCATTTTCCTGTGAGCTCACGTACGGCCGTACCACCCAATGGTACGCCCGTACCAAACTCAATACAACAGTTCTAACAGGATACGGTCAGCCGTATGGCCGTACCACTCAACTAAGTCATCTGGTACGTCCGTACCAAAACCGGTACATCCATACCAGTCATAAAAACACTATTAAAACTTACAAATAATTTAAATTGACTCACACGTGACTCAAACATCAAAATCTAGGGTCTAACAAATACCTTATAATAATTTATTAATAATAAAAATATGATTCGTTGATATCATCATTAAGATTAAAAATTTAAACTCTAACATAAATGATAAAAATTTTAAGCTTATCATTGGATGATCGATAGGAATATTATTTTATTATATAACAAATAATAACTATCCAATTTTTTTATCATAAATATATTAATATTTTAAATATTAAAAATAATTTAATTTTATATTTAATGTATACCGAATTTTATTAAACTTATGAGAAATAATTCATGAAAGTATATTCTTAAAAATATAATAGTCAAGTTAATTGAATTATAAGTTTATTCAATTAACAAAATATTTTAAACCTTTAAAAATAAATTAATAAATACATAAAAAAGAAAAAAAATATTTAAAAATTAGGATAATATAACAAAATATTTAATCATATTAATAAATCAAATACTAATAGGTTCAAAAATGGGAAGTTAAATTCTCTAATTTATTTTTGAATCTATAAATATAAATTATAATCATTTAAATTACTTCAAATAAATATATCTAATTTTGTTTATAGCTTTTTAATAAGTAACCCTTCATGTGACCTTTTTTTTAAAAAAAATTTTAGAATTTTTGAACCTTTCAACTTAATACTTTATTTTTAAAAAATTAATATTGCAATTTAAATTCAATACTAAAATTAAATTTGAAGAAAATGCTAAAAAAATAAAATAATTGTAATCTTCCCATCCCAAAATTAGTATACTAAAATGTTATAGGCATATGCTTAAATTATTTCTTTTAGTTTAATTATTTCATTCTAATACTTTAAACTATTTATTTTTATATTTTAAATACTTAAATTTATAATAAATTTTTAATTTATCCTATAAGCTTTTAATTTTATTATTTAAATATTTCAATTTTATTTATTATATTTATTTAATTTTTTTATAAAAAATAATAAATATAGAGATTAAAAGAAATAAATATAATGTATAAATGAATTATCAATAAATGTATTTAAAAATATATGTATAAATTAAATATATTTAAAAATATATAATAAATAATTTAAAAATATATGTATAAATAAATTGAAGTTTTTAAATGAAATAAATTAAAGAAAAAGGAGTAGAATGAAAAAATTTAGAAAGTTTAGGATTATTGATGTATTATGACTGTTTTAGTAATAAAGTATTTGAAATGGAGCCACGTGGATTTTGTTGTCTACGCGGCGCGTTTCCATTGGTCGAATGATGGCATCAAAATTACTACAAGAGTCAGGATCGTGTATCGGCTAAAAGACAGTAGAATTCGTGCAACTGCTATAAGATCTATCCACGTGGTAGGTATCGTAAAAGAGTTCGAATTGAACGAGTAGTTTCACCCAGACGATGAACCGTCAACGATAAAAGTAAAAGCGCGTTCCGTTTCCTTGCCCTGAAAGAAATCCACCTTCTCCCTGTGTATATATAATTCAGCATATTATCCAGTAACCCGTAGTTTTACTACTTTTTTTTTTTGGGTTCTTCTTTCCCCCTTTTCCCCGCACTTTTCTTTTTGTTTTTAGGTTGTTGCTGTTAGGTTAGGGGTTTTAATTTAGGCAGTTTATCAATCTAATTTGGCATTATCTTATGGATGATCATGGATACGACGACGGTCTATTTGAGCATTTGTCTTTCGAAAATCTTGAGCAAATAGATTGGGATAATATACTTAATGGATTACCAGAAGATTCAAATTCACCACCACCTTTGGCTGCCAATTCGCCGGAAAATTTTTCAACATCTTCTCCTGATTCTGTATCTTCTTGGATTGAGCAGGTTGAGAACATATTGATGAATGATGATGACTCTTCTGTTGCCGCGGATCCGACTGATAAAATTTCCACCGAGTTTTTGGCTGATATACTCGTGCCGGATGCCCCCCTTGCTGTTTCTACAGACAAAGACTTGACCGAGTCTTCTGATACTTCATCAGAGACAGAAAAGGGGGAAGACAAAATGGTTGATGACATGCCTAAGGAAGACAATGATAGTGAAGATCCCGACGATTCCCTCTCTAAGAAACGGAGAAGGTATCTGTAATTTATTTGATTTCTTCCTTATCGTCCAAAAAATCGCATGTCTTGTTTATGCGATAAGTATTAACATTTTTAATGATCTATTGAACATTAAAAAATATTTGTTTGTTTGGTTTAGTTATTACAAAGATCGACTATATGATATGATCTATATTAACCAAATTTATTTAGTTAAAATTTGCAAATAAGTTCTATGAGATTACCGATTTTTATTAATAAATACGTTAGGTATACGTGCAATTAGGTTCTGGTGATAGATTTGGCGTTTGCTTGCTAAATTAGGTTTTCCAGAATTAGGTTCTTAATTTTGCTTGATGCCCTTGTCCGGCTGCTCGCTCCCTCGAGTATAGTCTGCTGCTCGAGTATATGTAGGATTATGATCCTTTAGTCCTATTTGGTAGCATTTTGGCGATTTTTGTCTATTTCTGTTTCAGCGAAGTGTGACTGCTAATAATGGAGTATACATATTGATGATGGTTGCCTGTTTTCTATAGGAATAGTTTTACTTTTTGGGAAAAGATGATATATGGATTACAAGCAATAAATTTGCGTGATTGCACAGGCAGTTGAGAAATAGAGATGCGGCTGTTAGATCAAGAGAAAGGAAGAAGATATATGTGAGGGATCTAGAAATGAAGAGTAGGTATTTGGAAGGAGAATGCAGAAGACTGGGGCGGTTGCTTCAGTGTTTTATTGCTGACAATCAAGCTCTGCGTCTTGCTTTGCATAAGGGCAATGCATTTGGTGTTACCTCGGCCAAGCAGGAGTCTGCTGTGCTCTTGTTGGGTATGCATCATTACCTATCTTGCCAATTTTTACGCATATTGCACAGCTTTACCAAGTAGTATGAATTTTATTTGGACAGGTGCTGAATGCCCACGTGTTTAATGACCATGTTTGGTTATCTTGATTAGTAATTTTTATGTGGTGTGTTTTCAGAATCCCTGCTGTTGGGTTCCCTGCTTTGGTTCCTGGGCATCATGTGCCTATTCACTCTGCCCGCAATGCCCCAGCCAACTCTGGTGGCAGCACCACTCAGAAACGTGGAAAAAGCCGAAAAGAAGGCTCCAGAAAGAGGAGCAGAAAGTAAGATGTTCAAACCCTCGGCGATTTCATTATTGGCAAGCCGTAGAAGATGCAAAGCTTCAAGGACTAAAATGAAAGTAGGATCCATCTTTACTGAAGTCTCTGTGTGAGAGAGAGAAGCTTTGTATTGTTTAGTTGTTTTTGCCTCGCGTCATTTGGTCTTGCAACATGAAATTCAATAGGGATGGGGAAGCTTATCATGTTAGAGTAATCTGAGGGTGGGTTGTACGAGTAAAGGCAATAATATTAACCTCGAAGACTATTACTATTATCTGTTAATGTATTTATTATAAGTACTGGTGTTATATTTCGTTCAGTTATTGGCATTTTATGAACGAGTTAGATCCACCAAATTCCTGTACATACGAACTCTCATGATGGCAGTTGCAGCAAAGTTACAGAAAGAAAGAGTCCAGCTGCGCATTGGCATTGAACGTTGACTTTCACTCGGAACTGCATCAATTTGTGATCTTGCTCGTCATCGAGGGAAAGCAAAATAAATGAAGGAAAGAAAACGTCGCATCCTGCTTGATAAAAATGTTGAACGACGCCCTGTGTTTTAGTCAGAAAAGGCACTTTCTCTAAGTTGGATTTTATTGGGTTTGGTAAGTAGACTCTTCTGGCTAGTTGGAAGGCTCTCAGGAATATCCTATTGAGCATATTCCTCCATCTGTATGATTATAGTTATAGCTACTCCATCATGCTCCACCTAATAGTCACCATCAGCTTTGAATCTTGCTCTCCAAGATAAGATAATAATTTACTCGAATATTTATTAACTTTTTATTATAGTATCTTTTTACTCCTTGGTTGATTGTATTTGAAAGATTTGAATTTGATATAACTAATTTAATATAATTCAAATTAACATAAAGTATTTTGTATGATATGAAAATAAAATAAAAAAATTTTTTTTAAAAGTTAATAGATTAAATATGATATGAATAATTTAATTTATATCATATTTTAAATTAAATGAATACATCAATTCATAACATAAATAATTTTTTTACAGCAATTACAAACGATCTATATCTATCGTTCCATGTCATGCTCCTAACAAAGTAGTGTTAGAAAACTCTCACTTCTTCTACTTGGATCAGGATTTGTCATCCTCTTCTCTGATATAAGTTTCATATGCATGAATTCCATGCAACCTGAAGGAAAACCAGGCCGTTTCTAGAAAACTCATGGCTAGTCTCCTCACATATATATATATAAAGAAAAACACTTTGAAAAATGATCCAATTGGCTTCATGTTTATCTCATTCGCTCCGGTTGACCAAAAACTTAGCTGTACCAACATTTATTATCTATATATATTAATATTTTTCTCTTTAATGAATTGAAAATGTTGTTTTGTTACGGTGTCTATCCAAAAATCTTACCCGAATATTGATGTCAGCTCAAGAATACGATGAAAGGCATACTGAAAAGTTTCGCCAGTTTTATATAACAATGGGCACATCTTGTTTCACCCTAGGGGTGATTTGGTCATTTCAAATATATTTATGGTTTCATTTCGAATAATATCTGAAATTTTAGTTATAAGAAAATTTTAAATTTAAATATCATATGAATTTGATTCAGTAATTAATTTATATATTATATGAATTTAGCATCCTTTCATATCTTAATATAAATGAAATAAAACCATTTTTGATGTGGAATCATTGGATTGTATCTATTTTTTGCCGCCCTATTCGAGTTGTCCTGAAACATATATAATAATCATATCATGATAGTTTACATGTTGGAATTTTAGTTGATTAATTCATTATAATACAAACAACACCATAATATATATTATTAATTATTTTATTTTTCAAATGTAAAATATTTATACATAATATATCCTAATTTTTTTTATATATATTCTTACATTAATAATAAAATTCTATTACAAAAAAATTTATATTCATATAATTATAAATATATGAATTATAGATTTTAAATTATAGTTTTTAAAAATTAATAAAATAATTCATGAGTATTATTTATTTAAAGAAGTGATTAGTTTGTTACATAAATATCATTCATTAATATATAAAATAATATTTAATATTTAATAAAAATTAATATATATTATAATATTATTAAGGGATTTGATAATCTTATATAATAGGAATCTTGTGAAAGATTTTTTGAAGATGAGGTGGAACAATTACAACCCTATAATAAAGGGTAAATATGTAAATTACTGTGCAGGAGAAAGTAGAAAGACGGGAAGAAGTGGTGGGCTTGTTGTTTGCTGGGGTGGTTAGTTGGTTTGTTGGTTGGTTCGCCGAGTCTAGTCTTTGGTTTTACCCTTTTATATAAACCCCGTTTCGAAGAGAGAAAGCATTCCTCACTCCTTTTACTGCCTACTTTCACTACCATTACACCACCAAACACTACCAGTCGCCATGGATTCCGATTTCGGCGTTCCTAGAGAACTCTCCGACCTTCAAACTCACCGATCTCATTACCAGCCTGAGCTTCCTCCCTGCCTTCAGGTTTTTCTCTTCCCCTCTCCCTCTCTCTCTCTATTCCTTCTCCTTTCTTTTTCGTTTCTCTTTTATGTTTTCTACGTATCATTCCTGTTTTCTATCGAACAGTTGATCTGCTGTTCCTGTTTCGTTTCTCGTTGCTTTAATGCGATTTTCGTATCATTTCTTCCGCAGATTCGGTTAATAGATCCTTTTAAATGTAATTTTCGTTTTCAGGCGCTTTTTTTAAAAAATATTTATATGTTTATGTTGCTTAGATCTACTTGCTTTCAGATAAACTATATCGGTTCAGTTTTTGATATTAGCAGATCTTGTGTTTGTTGCTGATTGTATGTTAGTATTTTCGTTGAATATCAACTTTGTTTGATGGTGTTGACATTATTCATGAACTATGGCATTTTGCAGGGGACTACTGTGAGGGTAGAATTTGGTGATGGTACTACAGCTGCTGACGAAGCTGGTGCTCACACCATAAGCCGATCTTTTCCTCACACTTATGGGCAGCCTTTGGCTCACTTTCTCAGGGCAACTGCAAAAGTGCCTGATGCTCACATCATTACCGAGCATCCAGCTATGAGGTGTCTGCACTTGATCCTTGCTTAGCCTATTCTGTTTCTTTGAATTAGGTGCTGTACAGGAATTACATCCCTGGATATAATGTGTGTTTTACAATATCCTGATAATATTTCGTTACTGCTTTACAGGGTGGGAATTGTATTTTGTGGCAGACAATCTCCTGGAGGTCACAATGTTGTATGGGGCCTTCATAATGCTCTCAAAATCCATAATCCAAACAATACCTTTCTTGGATTTCTAGGTGAACAACTATTTTTATATTTCTATTTTCATGCTATAATTCTGCTTTACACTTTGTGTGCATTCTTGTGAATCACTCACTTTAACATTTAAAGGAAAAACGTCAGATTTCTCTTTATGTTCATTTTCATTTGTAGTTGCAAGGTTCCATGAGTCTTTCATTCTTAATTTCTGTTGCTGAGGTTGAGAAAGACGAAAAGAGAAGGGAAATATCATTTTAGCTTATTTTTTCTCATATACAATAGAAATACTCAATTTAGATCTGCAAGTACCAAGTACTCATGGGAGGACCGGTCTTGACTGAACTGGTAAACTGATTCCTTTGACAACTTCAAGGTCATGAATTTGGGAAACTGGGTCTAGCTTCTGTAAACTTCAAGGGGAAGTTGCATGCTACTGGAGTGGATATGCATTGACTGTCGTCAACACTGCATGTGACACTGAACAAATGGTTCAAGTATTTACATGTTTGGTTGTATGTGAGAACAGGTGGCTCTGAAGGTTTATTTGCCCAGAAAACTCTTGAGATCACAGACGACGTTCTCTCGACCTACAAGAATCAAGGTATGTGATGCATGTCATTTTTAATCAAAAATTTCAATTTTGCCTGCCATTCAAATTGACAGTCTAACAATTTGGTTATTTTTGATAAAGGGGGTTATGATTTGCTGGGACGCACTAAAGATCAAATAAGAACAACTGAGCAAGTTAAGGCTGCTTTAACCGCATGCACCAATTTGAAATTGGACGGCCTTATTATCATTGGAGGTATGATTTGTTCTTAAGAATGACGATAGGTTATGCATAGAAAATTTCTGGTAAGCTTAACATTTTTTTTCTTTTGAAGGTGTTACATCAAATACAGATGCTGCTCAGCTTGCTGAGACATTTGCTGAGGCAAAGTGCCCAACCAAGGTACTGTTTGTGGCTATGAAGTATAAGTGGTATCACGTTCACTGTTCATAAACAGGAAGCATTATGTGTACCTGCATATTTACGATCCTTATTGTCATCATTCTCCGGTGCAACTTGAGCATTTTTGTCTGTCAATTTTAAATAATATTATTTTTCAGGTGGTTGGTGTTCCCGTCACTTTAAATGGAGATCTGAAGAATCAATTTGTAGAAACAAATGTTGGTTTTGACACAATTTGCAAGGTATTGTGCCCCACTGATGTTTACAGATATTTATCAGTTTATAGTTTGATAAGCGCATTATTTTTTTGAATAATGTCCACTCATACATAAAAAAGAAGACAAAACTGTTCCCTTATAATGTTCTTCAGAAATTTCTATCTTCTAAAACTAAATTGTGTTTTGTGGAAATAGAGTTACTGGCTCTTCCATTCTCTCTTTTTTTCTCATGATTTTCTGTAATGAAATGTATTTGTTATCATTCTTGACTTTTCATATGCATTTTGATGCTATCATTTTTCTTATGGCAAATTCAATGTCATGATTTACAGGTCAATTCTCAGCTCATAAGCAATGTTTGTACGGATGCGCTCTCTGCTGAGAAGGTAACAACTTAATTTTATTTCTGCCTCAAAACCATCTCATTGGAGACGAGGCTAATTCAGTAACCATTGCGTTCATGTGATATTCTTGTGCCAGAAATTTGAGAAATACCTGAAATTTTTGATATATTTTTCCAACATAATGGCTACCACTTATGACATTGATGAGTTTCAAAAGAACAGAGAAGATAAAAAAAATAGAATCTGTTCTCTCCATTTCGTTTACAAGCTGATGCTTTCCCTTTCTTTCAGTGTTCTCTCTAATATCATGTTGACTGTGCAAAACTTCTCTCTTTACTCTTCCAGTATTACTATTTTATCCGGCTCATGGGCAGAAAGGCATCTCATGTTGCGTTGGAATGCACGCTCCAGTCTCATCCAAACATGGTTTGTACATTTTATGTTTCTGAACTATTTGCTCATCAAAGTTTGTGGCAATATGATGCATTTGTGTAGATGACATTTTTTCTTCTCCTAAATTTGCTTTGAATGTGCTTCTGATAGGTAATTCTTGGTGAGGAGGTAGCTGCATCAAAGCTTACTCTTTTTGATCTGACAAAACAAATTTGTGATGCAGTCCAAGCTAGAGCAGAACAAGGTTTGTAAATGATGCTTTGTGTAACTTTGCTGATAATTAAGGTCTTATTAACTGAATCAGATGAATTGTATCAGACAAATATCATGGTGTCATTCTTCTGCCAGAGGGGCTTATTGAAAGCATTCCTGAAGTGTATGCTCTCTTGAAGGTGACTGTGATGTAGACCTTGAAAAAATTTATACAGTTTGTATTTACAGATATACCATGCCAACCAGTAGCTTCTCTTTCTATTTAAAGTTAATATTTTTTTTTGTAATTTTCAGGAAATACATGGTTTGCTAAGGCAAGGTGTTGCCCCCAATAGCATTTATTCTCAACTGTCACCATGGGCATCTGCTTTGTTTGAATTTTTGCCGCCTTTTATCAAGAGACAGGTTTGGATGTCCTCCTAAATGTATATCTGATGATTTTTATGCGGTAATTGAAGCTTGACAGCTTACAATGCCTATCTGAAATTTCAATAATTAATGTCGCAGCTGCTTCTTTACCCTGAATCAGATGACTCAGCACAGCTATCCCAGGTAACTAGCATGTTATTCCTAGTGAAATTGAAGTTTCTGTTTTTTATACTTTGGAATACGGAACTCTGATACATTGTTTATATTGCCCTCCCAGATTGAGACTGAGAAACTTCTGGCGCATCTTGTTGAGACGGAGATGAACAAGCGGCAGGTGTGTTGATCTTATCATTTGTGGATTTAAAACTTCTTGTGGAATATCCATTTTATGGTGAAAAACTTATATGATGCTAGGGAGGGGGTAGTTTTCATTCATGCATACAACTTATAAGCTAGCAGGTACTTTGAATGAAATTATGTTTTCCTTCAAGCTATTATTATAAAGCAAAGTCTAGTTATTCATTTTTGCTTATTTAAAGGTGTTGCTATTTTGAGCTTTGGTGCTCCCTCATTGGGAAAAATAGTTGAATGCTTCTACATTTTTTTGGTTTCATCTCGATTATTGTTCTGTAATCATTTTGCCGTATGCTATGAATAATCAAATGTGACAAATGGAACTGGATAACGCTATTTCCCACCAATATCTATGTTCAGTCATTTTCTTTTACTTGATTAACTCTTATATTCAGGACATGTTGGTTTTTTATGCAGAAAGAAGGAACATACAAGGGGAAAAAATTCAATACCATCTGCCACTTTTTTGGCTATCAGGCTCGCGGTTCTTTGCCATCTAAATTTGATTGTGACTATTCTTATGTATGTTATGAACAACGGGTATCTGAATTCTTGACATTTTAAACATAATTATACTGATATGATAAACTATTTTGCAACAACTTCTCTGTAGGTTCTTGGACACATCTGCTATCATATTCTAGCAGCTGGTTTGAACGGTTACATGGCAACTGTAACTAACCTGAAGAATCCTGTTAACAAGTGGAAATGTGGTGCTGCTCCAATTCCAGTTGAGTTTAATTCCTTTCATTGCTCTTCACATTTTCTTGAATGATTTCCTTTTTCTCTCTTTTTTTTTATGGGAAAGCCTTGCATATGATATTGTACTGTCTGGTTATTTTGTAATGCTTCGTCTGGCTTAAGATTCCTGATTTCCTTGAAATGTCTGAAATCTTAGGCAATGATGACAGTGAAGCGATGGGCTCAAAGTCCAGGTGCCACTTCAATAGGAAAACCTGCTATTCATCCAGCTACTGTGGATCTGAAAGGCAAAGCATATGAGTAAGCTTTTTTTAGATCTTTTCATTCTCTCTTAAAACATTTGAAACTCTGATAATGGAGGAATAAAAACATAACTAGTTTTGCTTTGTTTCCAAGTCCATGAATCCCATGCTGAATTTCTGATTTCCTCGTTCCTTTGGACGCAGGCTACTTAGAGTAAATGCAACAAAGTTTTTGTTGGATGATCTATACAGAAATCCAGGACCCCTTCAATTTGACGGTCCTGGTGCTGATGCTAAACCAATAACACTCTGTGTTGAAGACCAGGATTACATGGGTCGGATCAAGAAATTGCAGGAATATCTTGACAAGGTCATTGCCATTATCCCACTTTCTCAATTCCTTACAATTTTACATATTTTGCGAGTTTCAATAAGTTGGAGAGAATTTTTCAAGGAATGTGATCTGCATGTTAACTTATGATCTAAATTGGAAAAGGTTTTCATAGGAAAAAGTAGTGTGATCTAAATTCATCCATTAACCAGTTGTTTCCCTCTCTCATTTCATTTTATTAGAGATGCCAATGTTCTAGAGGTATAGATGTCAAAACGTAATCAGTCGGAGTGAATGCATGTAAAAGATAAAAGGAATTGCAATCGGTCTGACTGACTGATATTGAATGACACATGAAACCCTTGTAATTAAAAGAGCCCACATCTAGTTCCATCTTTTTGCGTACTAGTGGCTTTGAAGTTTTCATGACAATGCCTAACGAATCACTTTTATTGATGAGATGTTTGGCACCCATGAATTGTACATACAGGTAAGGACAATTGTGAAACCAGGGTGTTCACAAGAAGTGCTGAAAGCTGCTTTGAGTGTCATGTCTTCTGTGACAGAGGTGCTGTCTACGATGTCGTCATCTTCATTAAATGGCCAGACACCCCTTTAAAAGTGTGTGTGATGCTGGAATCTCCTCGCTGCTGCTGAAGCTGTGGCATAGTTTCTTTTTCTGTATTGTAACCTGAACTGTAGGTGCAGATCGGCTAGATGATGACAATAAGATGAGTTTTTTTCTCTCTTTCTTTCTTTCTTTCTTTTTGTGAAAATAAACCGAGATTTTTCTGATTTGAATTTCAAGGAACCATATATATAAGTTGGGAGGTATTGCGAGATACTGTTATATTGTGTACGGGCGTGAAAAAAGAGGAGATAGTTAATGTGTGGAAGGGTCTCTAGCATAGAGATTTTTTCTCGTCTGTGTTTGGGCGTATGACAACCGTTATTCAAACCATTCGTTTGTATACCCACCGCCTTACAACCCACACTGCCAACTCAAGGCAACTCCTAGGAAGTAGAGAGTAATTGGCTTGGGGTGCAAAGACTCTCAGTTCTACCTTCTCAAATGAGTTCAATGGAAACTATTAAATATTGATGAATATTTAATAATTTTATATTAATAATTAAATAAAAAATATTTTTATATATTTATATAATTATAAATTTAAAATTAAATTATAATTATATAAAATAATAAATTAATTTATAAATTTTTTATTGAGTTAAATTTAACTCATTAAGTAAAAGCTTTTTATTGAAAGATGGTGGAATTGCTCCGGATGATTAGGTAGGCAGAATCCTCAAGAACACGTACATGCACCACTTGATAAAATCTACCGGTAGCGAGTCGTTTAGAAACATGAAGATAAAAGTTATTCTTAAAAATGTTTTTGTTTTAAAATCAAATAATTAAATCAAAATCATTTTAAAAGTAAAAACAAGGCTATGATCCTAAATAGGGAAAAAGGAGTAATAAGAATAATTCATGGATATCCTTGTTGTTAAATACTAAACTTTTCAAACAATAAAAAGGAAATTCGAAATCCTCTTTTCTCGTTTTCTTTCTGTTTCTTTTACCAAATTTCCTTTTCTCCAAAAAAAAAAAAAAATCCCCTTCCAACAACTGGCACTTAAGCGAATAATTAAATATATTCTTGATTGGTAGGTCACGCATTGGAACTGCGAGGAGAGTTAAAGATGACATTTCTCAGCTGTGGGCTTTGCCACTGTATGATTGTTTTATGCTTTCATTTTGACATCAAATTTCTCTCCTCCACCACCACTGCCGGCGACTTTATGATTGTTTTCCACGCCTAACTAGAACTCTTTCATCTCCTTCCTCACCCTCTCCTTTCTCTCGTCACTCGTCACTCGTCACTCGTCACTGCAGACCTACTCAAGTCACGGGAAATACAATCAGCCCTTCTCATTAAAGAAAAAAACAGCCACACAATCATCAATGCACAATCCCACCATCCTTATTCCCTACCAAGTACCAAGGACCTTTTGGATGTCCTAACCAGGAAACATAATTATGGCATCCAACATTTGAAAGATGAGCAAGAATTCTGAACTTGCAAGCAGAACTGATCCTGAATATTTGTTCACACTTCAATTTGCTTGCTTAATTGGCTAGAGGCATCACAAAACTCCCAATTACAAAACAAAATCTAGATGCAAGTGTCCAGATGTTTATTTCCCAATACAAGAAGAGACATCGTTGTTGGCCAAAATTAAACCCCGCAAAGGAAGTTCAATATGAAAAGGATTTTAAAGCCACTCCCCCGTCTTAATATTGCAGTCATCACGTATAAGAATTCAACCTACTATTTCAATCAACATGAAATCGTATGTCTACCATCTCATCATCAAGGGATCTTGAAAACGAATTGATTTCATGAATTTAATCATCTAGTGTGATGTCCAGAATATATGACAAAGATGGAGGGTTAAACCTGAAATACACACCGCCGTGGAAACATATGCGAAACCAATTATTTTAAGACCCACAGAAACACGCAAGAATTTAGGGAAAGGATCTTTTGAATATAGAGTAGTTGACCTTAAACTGAGTAGAATACTATATGAAATGGGCAAAGCAGCAGCAAATACAGCAAGAAGGGCCATCTCTAAAACGTACGCTATCCGTCTCTGGGGAAGACTTGGGCTTAGAAAGTAAAGCAGCATCCAAAACAGACATCTGTTTGAAATTTCAAAAAGATTATCTATTTATTTAACAAATATAAGATATCAGATTTATTGTAACACATATGATACTGACATAGATGAAATTATAATAATGGGCTATGAGACTAATCAAATGTTTTAAGTTACATAAGTATAAGGAAGCTAACTATTCCGCTGGTTTGCTTGCTTTATTCTTGTTTCCGTATATTAACCCCGTTTCCTGCAAAATTCACGCAAATCCCCAAACAATTGAATCGCAACATCAAGCAGATAATCAAGGAAAAATCAAGAAAAAGGGTAATACCGACCTGCGGATCAGGAATAGGTTTCCGCTTTTCAACATAACGATAAGGATCCGAAGCAGCTGCCATTGCCGCCCTTTCCTGCAAAAGCAAGGTAGAAACAAGCGGTAACACTGTGCTAAAACAATGAGTAAAAGAAACGAAAAAAGAATAAAGGGTTAAAACAGAGGAACCTCTTGTTGCCGCCTGAGATCCTGAGAAGGTTTGACCCAAAGAAAGTAAGCTAGGGTTCCAGCAACCAGCCAAGAAGCCAAGTTGCTTCCTCCCCTAAGGCCACCCATAGAATTTCCTATAAAAGACCGAACATTTCCGAGCGTTCTTCTCCAATTACTGGACATTACTGTTATGTCGATTTCAGATATACCTAGTTATCAATCCGTGACTCAGAGGATTTAATTTTTTAGGTGAGGGTAATTTAATGCCAGAGGGACCAAAAAGGATAAAACTGATCACCCTCCCAAGGAGCATGCTGTCGCTTCCTGCTTCTCAAGCCCAACCTCGGCCTAACCAAGTCGGATGCGCTGGCAATCTTCCTTTCCTCAAATAATAATATAATTGCCATTATTTAATACAATTAATATATTAATTTAATATTATAAAAAATAAATCTGATCATCCTTCAGAAGGTAACTATTATTTTGAATAAATATTTGTAAAAATAATGATAGTTATTAACATTAATTAATTATTTATTTATTTTAGAAAATAAAAAAAATATAATTCATGATCTCCATATATTTAAAAAATTTGATCCCATAAATAAATTCAATTAAACTTGATCAAAAAATCAGAATTAAAGTTTAATTAATCATG
The DNA here is from genome assembly GCA_948192965.1 of Dalechampia spathulata. NCBI lineage: Eukaryota > Viridiplantae > Streptophyta > Magnoliopsida > Malpighiales > Euphorbiaceae > Dalechampia > Dalechampia spathulata. Next base: position 17,310 of record CANYBF011924263.1, read on the forward strand.
AATTTATTAATAATATAATAATATGGATGAATTTTTATTAAATAATAAATATTTATTATTTTTATATTAATTAATAAATAAATAATTGATATTTAATAGAAGGTAAGAAGTGTCTTATCCTCTTATATGGGATTGTACCGAATGATGCAAAAGAGTTTCTCCCATGATCGATCTTTGAAGCCCGAGTAAATGCCCCGATGTTCAAAACTTTGAGCTGGAAAAAGTAGAAAGAAGGGTGGAAGTCTGAAAATGGCGACTAAAGTATGCGTGACCGGAGCCGGAGGATACCTTGCTTCTTGGCTTGTTCAGCGTCTCCTCTCCAAGAATTACTTTGTTCACGGAACCGTTAGGCAACCCTGTAACCACCATGATCTCTCTTATCCTTTGATTTCGCCTACTTTATCTAGCATCGCTGATGATGGGATTTTTCTGTTGCTAGCAAATTTTTATGTTAAGCTGTGTTTTTCGATTTCTGGCAATTTAATGCAGCGGATGACAAGCATACCCATCTTAAAAAGCTTGACAAGGCATCTGAAAATCTCAAACTTGTCAAGGCAGACTTGCTGGATTACGATTCCCTTGTTGCTGCTATTCAAGGTTGTACTGGAGTTTTCCATGTCGCTAGCCCTGTTCCGTCGATTACTGTACCAAATCCCGAGGTGCTTGTCCGGCGAATTAATTGAATATGCATGCCATCAATCTGTTCATATATTTGTTTCAGTTAATGATGATTCGCCTTCGTTCGCAGGTAGAAGTACTCGAGCCAGCTATAAAAGGCACCTTCAATGTGCTCAAAGCATGTGCTGAAGCTAAGGTTAGGCGGGTTGTTGTTGTGTCCTCTGTAGCTGCAGTTTTTATTAACCCAAGCTGGCCCAAGGGTCAAGTCATGGATGAGACTTGTTGGTCCGACGAAGAATATTGCAGAACAACTAAGGTAACTTCTGGAATCCAGCTAGCTTACCTGTTTAATTTGCTATGTAGGGTTCAATTTCGTTCCCTTGTTTCTTGCACAATGATTATCTGTTTGTTGCAGAACTGGTATTTTCTTTCCAAGACAGAATCTGAAAGCTCGGCTTTTAGGTATGCAAAACAAAGGGGGCTTGATCTTGTAACAGTTTGCCCTAGCCACATATTAGGGCCGGTTTTGCAGTCTACTGTGAATTCAAGTAGCCTTGTCCTCCTGAAGCTTTTGAAAGGTGTTATCTTTACCATGCCTAGTTTTGCAATGATTGCTTGCACCTGTGAATAGTTATGGGTCATCTTGTTATACTCATAACATTTTATCTCAGAGCATTTAGAACATGATGCAAAAAAATTTGCTATGATGGTTATGCTTTATTCTTCTTACCATCTTCAAACTTCTACAATATGCTGCCTGACTTGCTGTGATCTTAAATGCTGGTTTAGAAAAGCAGCTTATTATGAATACTGACAAGTGTTCTACATGACATGTCGTGTAGAGGGCAACGATTCGATTGAAAACAAGCTCAGGTTCATCGTAGATGTGCGCGATGTAGCTGAAGCACTGGTTTTGGTATATGAGAAGCCTGAGGCAGAAGGGAGATATATATGCACCGCACATACAATCAAGACCAAAAATCTGGTTGAGAAATTGAAGAGCATGTATCCTAACTACAATTATCCCAAAAGGTATCTCATTTGTAACCATGACTGGATTACTTTCAGCTAATTTGCCTGTTTATATATGTGTGTCTGCCTGTCTGTCACTTGCAGTTTCACTGAAGGAGGAGAAGAACTGCTGCTTAGCTCAGAAAAACTGCAGAGACTTGGTTGGAGTTACCGTTCGATAGAAGAAACTCTAGCTGACTCTGTCGAGAGTTATCAAAAGGGTGGAATCTTGGATTAAACAAAAGAGATAATTGATGCATCCTTTTCATGGTTGAAAAATAAAGGGTTGGTTTCAAAGGACTCTCCCTAAGAGTCCTAGTTTATCTGTATAACATTTGCAGTCATAAATAAGAGAGAATCGGTAGCTTATTGATTCATGTTTTTCACGCTGAATTGTGGACAGACAATTTTCTCAACTGTCTGTCAGGTTATTCCTACGATCTTTGTTATGCCATAGTTGATCGTTGATGTTGCTCGTATTGTGAAAGTCCAATAATGGAAGCACTCGCGGAGCGGTCTGAGGTTGGTGGGCCTGCAGCCCTCTGCTTTGCTGGTGATAATCAGAGGGTGTAGTGGGGTTTTTTGACAGACATGAAAGAGAAAGGCAGATAACAATGATAATCCTCTTTAATCTGTCTATTCTTAGTCGATATCATCAAAAAAAAGATCCAAAACCGATTCATATCGATATAAATTAGTCCTCTTTGATTTCAGTCTCATTCTAAATTTCTAGATACACCGTTGAATGGAGTCTTCAGAGGCTTCAGTGTTGCAGTTGACTCGACTTGTGGGCATCGACGAAGTAAGTGGCCAAATGGTTCTTCACATCATGCCTTCTTGATTAAAGAGGCAAACCAGCTAGTCTGATTAGTCGTGAAATTAACAAATGGTCTAAAGCTACGTCATCATCATCAACACATCCTTTGTTTTTAGTAACCCTAAAGAAGAAAATATCCTCTCTTTCAAGAATGAACAAAGCTCCAACATCACCATCCTGTCTTGGGCAAATTCAGTTCATCATCTGTCCATTAATTACAACCAAAACTTCATACAGATTAAAAAAAAAAGGCATAACAGATAATGCAACGTACAAGGTGTCGTGGCCCCCATGAACCTGCTGGAAACATGGCGTGACTGCCTCTCCTCAAGGACGTAAGCCCTGGCTAACTTTTTACGTCTATCTTTTTCTTTATCATCATATGCAACGGGAAAATCAGTGTCGAACGTGAATCTACTGACTAGCTATCAATTACCAGAAATGGGTATAATGTAACGATGGAGTTTAATCAATTGGACAATGACTCTGATCATCTTCGAGTTTACCCATGTTTGCAATAATCCAAAGTAAAGGCCAACCACAATGATGGTGGTCGGCAGGCAGTCTCACTTACTGCATTCCCATGGAGGGCGAGGAAAGGGTCCCATCCAGTTCAGTTTTCTCGACGTTACTGACGTTGAGCTTTTTCAAACTCCAAGGTCTCTTCAAGTTCGTGAGGCTCTAACAAAGATTACAACGACAACATGGGTGGGTCAGAAACACTCAGAACTCGGGAATTATGCTAAAACATGCTCTGCTCAAAGACGTTTTACCTTTTCACCATGTCAGGACACACACACCCCTCTTTTTCACAATCTCCATCGCCCACTTTTGGTCATTTCTTCCTTCTCAGTCACTACTCTTTTCGTACGCTATACACTTTGAATTTCATCAACAGAGTAAAATAAATTGAACGCAGCAACCTTAACTGTGTTCTTAATAAAAATAACAAAAGAAAGTCCAACCCAACTAGATATAATAATAATAATACCCATTAATGGTACAAGATGCCAGAGTGATGATTTCTGGCCACAGAATGGGTTGTCAATATGTGGTAGGGAAGAAAGCTTAGATTTTTATTTTCATATTTGCTTGATTTCCTTATGTATTGATCATCACACTTGTTAACGAAAGATTATTGATATAATGCAATAAATAATTGAAATTAGAGTACAAATGAAACCTAATCTTGCTGATTAATGCACCAGTCACTTATGATAGTGATGTATTTTTCTTTTTCTTTCTTGCTATAAAAGATGAAGGAGCTTATCTTTATCATCGTCATCATCATCTAACCTAACCAAAGATCAAAGCCATAACCATGGAACCAGTTCAATATCATAATTGTGGCTGGCAGCTAAAACTGATTGGCAAAAGCTAAAATTGATAACAGCTGATTAGGGTTAGAGGGTTTAAGGGTGGGACCTGGAGCTGTACTCATTCCAAGCTGTCTACTTTCCTTTTCTCTTTCTAGAATTCTGCAAGACAGGGAAAAAGGGTCCAGCTTTTTTTTTTTCTTGCTTTTACTCTTCTTTTCATCTTCAGTGCAGATCATGAATTCTTGCTATGCTTCCTTCGACTGCTACTTTCTTCTTCTTCTTCTTCTCATCATCATCATCATCTATACATACCAACAATAATAATACCTGATGGAGAAAAAAGAAAAAAGATTTACTGTTAATACAGTTATTTACCATTTAGCGTAATCACTTGTGTCGAAACTCCTAAACCCATATCAAGCCCACTTGCTCCTCTTTCCTTCCTTGTCTGTTTCATTCTATTCCGCCACCGCCCTTCTCACTCTTTGCCCCTCCCCTCCTGCCTCTCTTCTTCTTCTCGTTCTGTTCTGTTTCTTCCTGAACAGAAATCTGGCTCTGTTCAATCCACCCCACCACTCTGTTTTCCGATCTTTTGTTTAGATTATGTTATTTAGCTGATGGATTCTGTGTATATGTTATGGCGTTTCTAGGTTTTTCTTTCCCTTGTATTAAGATGATATGGCTTAGTATCTCTATTACTTGATAATACTGCGCGATTTGATCGCTCCCCGTCAGTATCTTTTACTCAGATTATACTCCTCGTCGTCATCATCTTCTCGTTGTTGTTATTATTATTATTATTATTATTATTATTATTCTCCAATTCCGTAGTTCAGCTAAGGTTGTTTAATTTTCGATTTCATTTCAATTACAAGTCCATGGCATATCAAGGGATTCAGGGTCCTGGCTCGGGATCAAGTTCAAGTTCAGGTTTCCAATACTTGAATTCCCCCTTTGGAGATACGACTTACACAAAGGTGTTCGTTGGGGGTCTTGCTTGGGAAACTCAAAGCCACACCATGCGCCGTTATTTTGAGCAGTTTGGCGAAATTCTTGAAGCCGTAGTCATCACCGATAAGAACACTGGTCGTTCTAAAGGCTACGGTTTTGTGAGTGTTCTTCAATACTCTCTCCCCCACTTCAATTCTATCGTTGCTGGTGTTGATACCTGAGATCATTAATATGGGTATCATGGTTTTTGTTGAATGACGTGTTTTTTGGTGGGGTTTCTGTTTGTGTGGAGGGTGTAGGTGACTTTTCGGGAACCGGAGGCTGCTCAGAGGGCCTGTGCTGATCCTACTCCTATTATTGATGGTAGACGAGCTAATTGTAATTTGGCATCACTTGGCCGCCCTCGGCCGCCTCTGCCTTATGGTACTACTAATTTTTTATTTTTTTGATCGTTTGTCATTTCTTTTGGAAGGTCAATCAATATCATTATGCATTGTTATACTTAAGCTTTATATCTTCTATAAGCAAGTGTCTGCGTGGAGGATGTGTATGTGTAATCAACAACATCCCATTTATAACTGGCTGTTAATTGTTCTGTCCTTTGGTTTTTCCAAGCCTATATCTGTTCCTTTTTGCTGCTTTCTTTTATTTTAGGACGTTTGAGACCTGCCCCCCCATACATTGCAAGTGTGCAAACCCCCCGAGGTACATATGTTGGAAATTTTGGCCATCAGCAACCACTTTCTTTCAGCTACCAACAAGGATTGATGTATCATCCATATGGGTGAGTTTGGCATGAGATAGAAAAGAAAAAAAGAAAGTATGATATAAGTTGCAATTGATGCTCACTCCACTTGTTCCAACTTCCAATTCATTGCGTAATCTGTGCAAGTAATTATATTCCTCTGACTCTTTCTTTCACTGTTCTTTCACTGTGACTTTGAAGTGGAGGTGAGTGATTTGTGGTTCTATGTGGAATTTTCCTGTTTCCTCGCTCACTGACAATGCTATAGACACCATATTTCGTTGTCATTATTTGGTAACTTCAGTGAAATTTTTGACCTCAAAGATAGGTGGAATTCAGGATTGAGTCGTTATTAGTATCACTGACATAGTTGCACAATAAGCTTTCCTGGGTTAAATTTGATTTCTTGAAATATTGTTGGCTGTTTATGTTTTTAGCCATCCACACCCACAGTTTAAGTTATCTTGTAGACATTTAAAACAGTCAACTTAACTTGTATTAGCCATTATTAATGCTTTCGAGTTGCTTGTGAGGCACTCTTGTTAATTAGATGTGGAAGCTTGTGGTTGCAATTATGAGTGTGATTGGGCATGTATCATTTGCAATCACTCTCTCTATATTTCATTCACTGTCACTTTATATGCCTATTTATGTGTGTCATATCGCTAATCACATGGTCTAGTGCTGGCTAGAATTGTTATTCGTCTAGGCAAAATTAGTTAATTTCTTGAAAAACAGATTTATTTGTGCTGGAGGTTTTGTGAGATGGTGTGGTTAGAAATTGTAGAATTGCAAATGGTGGAAATATCAGAGGATATGTGCCTAGCTCAATGTTTACGGGAACAGGCAAGATTCTGCCACCATGGTTTTGGTTTTCTTAAAATGAAAGGGAAAACTTAGGAAAGTTCAGGTGTCATTTGTTAGGCTGACCACTTGTTTGTATGATTCGAACTAGAAATGAGTTGTTTTTGCGATTTGATGTGTTTCATGTTATGAATGACATGAATTTTTTTTTTCTTTTTTTTCTTTTAGTGTTATGAATGACGTAAAAAATTGTTTTTACTCCTTCAAATCCCAGCATTATGGGGATATTTTCAACATTTAGCGATCATCAATGGCTTTTTTATATGCAGATATGCAACCTATGGACCTGAATATGTCTATCCGCAGGTAACTTTGACCATGATTTCAATTTCTTTCCTCTTGAAGTTTTGTACAATAACACCATTGATTGTTGGAATACTCATTACTTCCATTATTTTCTTTCCATATTCTACTGATAGGGTGTCTACAACCCTTATGCTGGTCAGCAGTACCTTCAGATTTATGGCATACCTGGGACAGCTAATGCCGGAGCATATCCTTTTGGCCAGTTGGGTCAAACTCTTCCGGGAAGTCATGGGTATACAACATTGCAGGGGTATGCTATGCCAGGTCATCAGATTGTGCAATTTGGTGGTCCTAGTGTCAATGCAATCACAACTTCGCCGATGCCAACTATTCAAGCACCATATCCTACAGGTGAGCATTTCAGTTAGGAACCTTTCATTGTGAATAGAATATTCAAAGCACAAATGGAACCAATGTTTAGTTTCTCAATCTTTTCTAGCGCTGCTCCTGCCATCACATATCTCGTTTTAAAAAATTCCTAACATATAAAACTAGCCAAAATGGAAGAGAATTAAATTGATAAATATAGCTGATTAGGAAAATGTATTTTTCAGGTTTAGCTGCATCTGTTCCAGCACAACCACAGTTTATAGTTCCTACTCCTCAGTATATGCAGGGTAATGGTTCTGACCAAACGACCGGGTGAGGTTTCGATCAAGGTGAGCATGCTGTCCTTTAATGTGAGTTGCATTTGTCATATAGCTGAAAACTAAATCACAGTATTCCGTAGGTATCCTTGGGACTGCAGCAGGACTAAGAGCAGTGGAGCTGCTACCTGAGTGGTGGGCTTCAGATCTAGCCTTGCAAACTATTTATTCTGCATTCTAGAGGTTAGCATCTTCTTCTTATATGTGCAAAACTTGGAGCATAAGGCATCAGATGGTCTAGTGAGGAATAAAAATGTATTCGTAAACTGTCAGTTGTAATCTAATGGTATATGTTTTGATAATAGTGCCTATCATCTCATGATACTATTGTTAAGATTTGCCCTCAAAATAAGTCTATAGAGCAATTCTTACACTTCCCACATCATTTGTCTTCTATTTTTCATGCTACATTCAATTTGCTTGGTGTTAGTGGTTAACTGATTGCTTCTTACTCTCTCGAGGGTCCATAAATGCCAACATGATTGATCTGCGATGCTAGAAGTACTTTGTAGATATTATTGAACGGGTCATTTTTAAGAGATTCTTATATTTTAATGAACATGATGGATCATGTTAAAAAAATCTTAATCATTCAATTTAAAATGAACAAGTAAGATTTAGTTATGATATTTTTATCAAATTAAAAAACTGAATCTTAATCATTTATCATGAATTAAATGATTTAGATTCTCACAATCCATCACGTTCATAAAAATATGAGAGGATCCTAATCCTTTTCCTTGGATGTTCTATGATCATGAGTTGAAAGAGGTTTTATGTTCCAATCTTCTGTTGGTGTTGATTGATTCTATATCTGAGCGAAAGCTTCTTCTTTTTTAACGTGGTGCCAATGTTTTGAATCTTGTGCAGGTCATACATAGTCATTCTCACCAGAGAAAGTCAGATGTTTTACGTTGCGGAGAAGGAATGTGTAAGATGATGACATTTTTCCTTTTCTATTTAGCATATCAAGAAACATCATATCATATACCGCAGGCGGGGATCAGTATGATCTCCTGGCACTTATGCATTTTGATGAATGCTGGAATCGGTTTCTGGCAATCATATTTGTAGATAATAAACCCATGTAAAAAAAAAAAAACAAACAAGGGGAAAATTTTTCTCATGTTAGAATCAACATATGATTCTTTTATAGTTGTAGACGACTTCCCAACATTTGGGTGGTATAGGTCAGTCTCTGGTGTCATGCATCGTCTTTTATGATTCAAGTTTTGTGCATATTAGTTGGTGTAGGGGGTATGCATGCATGCTTCAGTTGTATTTCATTTAAGGAAAAAGCAAAAAAGATGAGAAATTTCCTGTTTGTACACGCTTTTCTAGTTCTTTCAAGCGTTTTCTTTTATAATGATTGCTGCTGGGTGGGCATCATTTTGTTCTGTCCCACCAAAACTAAACGTAGAAAGAAAGGCAGAGCTTTGATGGTGCGTTTGATTGTGACTGCGGGGATGCAAATTTTGCAGACTTCCTGGTTCGTGAATCATGCCATCGACTGCTCTCGGTGGTTTCCTTTTCTTTTTCTACTTTCTTTTACCAAAGATTTTCCCATCATAAAAACAGGAAGAAAACCACGTCTGCCAGTTTTTTAGTGCATAGCCACGCTTACCTACTGAGATCTGATAAAGCTGACTTCTTAGGATTGGTTGAGTGGGTTCCTCAATCGGAATTGTATGTTATGAATAAATTTGTTCGGCCTTACAAATGAGGGAACAAAATTCAGAAGACAAAGGAAGATGGTTTTTAAACTGGTTCACCTGCTTGATGTTCTTCATCGATGACAGGTTTGGACCTGAAAACAGTTTCAACCTCAACCATGAGATAAACCTTATTTAAACACTTGTGACTGTTATGTATCAGGAAAACGAATCCAGTTCTCGTTGTAATATTTGCTCTTTATTGCTCCAAAATTCATCACACAGAGAGGAATCTGCTCAGATTTGAACGAGCTACATGATGTCCTATATGTGAAAACAGGGAATAAAGAACGACAAGTGAAAACGTAGAATTCTGCCAATCAAATGAACCTGAATGTTGTCACAGCCTGCAAAACCAAGAAGAATCAATAACTCATCCAAACCATGTGGAAAACATAATGGTTTTCAATCCTACTGCGAGGTTTGATTCAACGAAGCTACCTTCTGAATCTTTGAACCATATTTCTCTGATTCTTCATCCGCGAACTGGGCAAAAATTTCAAGTTTAGAATTCCATGTTCGTGCTATCCGAATCTCAAGAAAAAAACTTTACCTGCCCTGTGACCGTGTATAGCCTGTTATACCAACCATTGAAAGATGCCATCCCTAGAGCTGAAAATAAATGTCTAAGGCTTTCTCCTGGATTTTGCAGTGTGTACTCGATGTAGTAAATCCCTAGAATCAATTGGTATGGATGTTAAAACCAACTTGCAGACCATTGCAGGGAATTCAGGAGATGGAGTTACCATTAGAAGCCTTGCAATCGATTAGTTTTGCTGCCACGCCTGGTGGCCTTTGCCAGCTTCTGTCCAATCCACCAACCTGTGCAATAAACAGAGAGTGCGTACATTTAAGCGATGGGTTAATTAATCGCTGGAAACTGCAAAGTTGGATGATGAGAAACCCACTAGAGTCTCGGCAAACTCTTCCACTTTGCCGAAAGATTCTATTCTTGTGAAATCCGGACCGAGTCCTGTGATCACCACACTGACTGAAGCAGCCAATTCAGCAGCTTGTATAAAAACCAGCGACAGTGTGCATAAGGAGACGGTGAAACTCATAAGGAAACTGTTCGATTAGTACCATTGGAGGCCGAAGTTTCTTCTGGAAAGAAAGCGGTCACCGACTTGAACCCAGTAGATTCTCCGGTGCCCACTGTCCAGTCTGCGTGAACCATTGACGGATCATCAGCTTGAGAATTCATCAGTTCAAATTGTCTCCGAATTAGAGAATCTGGGCATTGTATAAAAGTTGATAAATTTTCAAAATCATTCACCTTGGGGAATTGATATCTGGAACTTGTTGGCTTCATCGGTATAAACACGGAACTCATCTATGAATCCGAGAAGTTACTCCATTAAAATGAATTCAATCGATTTCTTTTCCAAAAACAGATTTTATCAAAATTAAGCTGTAGAAAATCACCACAACAACAATAACAAAAAATATCTACCAGTCTCCGCCAATGCATGAGAAACAATTGATGGAAAAGCAAACCCACTAGTAAATGCAAACTTGAACAGAGCTTCTCTTCTTCCATATGGTTCTTGAAGCGCGACACTCCAGAAATTCCACCAAAAAAAAATTTTTTTAAATCAAAATAAAGAATTGCTTAAAGTCAAAAGGGAGGGATTCAGAGAGAGATTACAGTAATGGCTGTGGGTGTTCTTCTCGTGGGTGGGAACTATCGCTGCTGGAACAGAGGAGGGGTTGCTGTCTGCTGGTTCTTCTAGATCCTAGAGAAGGTGAAAGGGAAAGCAAAGGCGGTGTCTTGTCGGAGAAAGAAATGAAGCAGAGGGACGAAATTGAAGCCATTACTTTCTCATCCGACTAAAATCAACTCCTGCCTTCTTTCTTCAACTACCTTATCCGTTTTTTTCCCCCTTTTCTCCCCTTCACTTACCGGCCAGTAACGGTTTTTTTTTTTTTATAAAAACAAATATATATTATATTTATCTCAAAAATATAGATTTTAAAAATTTTATAGATGAATTTTAGAAATAATACTTTTATTAATTTATTATTTTAAACTATTTATTTGAATTTACAAAGTTCTGACAATTAATAAAGCAAAATATATATTTTGCTTATGATTTATTTAAAGCTAAATAATAAATACATTATTATATATAAGTTTTAAAAATATAATCATTGTTGGCCACTCTAATAATAATAATAATAATAATATGAATATATATGCATGCATAAATATTTTAATACATTTTCTTAAAATAATTTTTAAAATTAATTAATACAAATACTATATATCTGTTAAAAATAAAATAGATCTATAATAATAATAATTAAATACGTAAATATCTATTATTAATTATAATATATGAAACACCTAATGATAATCAATTATAAATAACAGTTAATAATTATTATTTATCAGTCATTAATGAAAATAAAAACTCCATAAAACCAGCTCTGAATTGTAATCTAAAAAAAGGAAAATAAAATTGAATTTTTTTAAAAAATATATATACATATATGTGATAAAATAAATAAAAAATATATCAAAATTCACAAATAATAAAATTAAATTAATAGAAAATAGTCTGAAAAAAAATCTATATCTATGTTTTAAAATCTATACCGACAATGCCCTTCTTATTTTCCCAAAATACCCTTATCAGTATTAATACTCTATTAATTGCTTACTTTTTAACTACGTTTCACGCCAATTTCATCCTTAAAAATTAAAATAAGAAATTGACAATTATATCCTTGATTAAGATATAGAAGATCACCCCATGTCTTGAAGGGAGTGGCAGTTGGGGTATTGGGAACCAAATTCAAAATCAAGAATTTCAGGAATAGGTCAATGGACCAACACCAACTCTACTTCCATAAATCAACAACACACCCAAGAAATCCAAATTCACCATCAGATTACCTGACGAAAGCAGACTAGAGTCGTCACCAATCCCACCCAAGAACAACCCTAAAATATTTTCTAAATTCTCCACCCCAATCGAGAGTGTACAATCCAACAACTCGCTGTAAATGTACATCTTCCATGTACGCCTTTCTTGAATCGCCCCGAGTGCTTCCCAGTTCCCTACTCGAGCGAGTTGTTTAGAGCAGACTCAGTAAATGCAATTTTAAAAATTATTATTAATTTCGAGGCCTGCCTTTTTCTTTTGGTTTCTTTTTGTTTTTTTCCTCCAAAAAATTTCATTTCGAATAACGACAGCTCCTCTCAGTGAGAAGCCAAGAAAAGCAAGAGAAGCCAAGAAAAGCAAGAAAACAGTAAATATTAATTACATATTAATATATAATAATATTATTAATAATAACATATATTAATATTTTCTTGGAGAAAGTTTTTGGGACTCTCATCTTTCGTTTTTTTTAAAAAAAATTTTCTTCCTCTTGATCTCTGTTTTCTTTTTTCTGTTGTTAATTACTGGTAAGTGTATCTTATCTTTTAATTTTTCTTCCCTTATTTTTTTTTTATTTTTTTTGTTTTTTTTTAAAATTTTAGGTTAGAGCTGAAATTTTTCCTTAATTTTCATGCTAATTTTTAAAATTTTTGTACTCAATTTTACCTAAAATTACGTAAGAAGGCGAAAATTGAGATAATTTCCTCTGAAAATTTTACTTGTTGTCATTAGGGTTTTGATTTTGCGTTTACTAGATTCTATGGCCGAAATTAAAGGGAGGGAATTTCTGTTTTTGGGGGCAAAGTTAGGGTTTAGTAAAAAGAGAATATATAATCATTTTATGAAAGGAAATTCAATTTTATTTGTTTTGATTAAAGTGACTTCACTAGGGAGTTTCAAGTGTACAAGTACAAGTGGAAAAAACCTTATCTTTGAGATTCTGTTAGATTTTGTGTTATGAATTTGGACTCTAAACACCCATCTTAGAGAGTAATTTCTGTCTTTTTGGGTTAATTTTTGATTTTAAAATCTGGGCGTAGAAATTTCGAAGACAACCAGCGAATGATGTCAGGAACGGAGACAGGAGTGATGACAAGGGAGCCATTCGGCGGCGTAGCGCCACAGCCGGTTATTCAGAACATGCGTTTAGCATATAGTGGTGAAGGAGCAGCTGTGTACAGGCCGATCACTACCAGCAACAACAACACGACCTCGCCGCCGTCCTACCAAACCTCTTCTTACGGCGGCAATGGGGAAGGAGGAGAAGGAGGGTCAGGATCTCATGTGAACATGGCAAGTGGGAGTGAAGCGATGAAGAAAAAAAGAGGAAGGCCTAGGAAGTATGGACCAGATGGATCTATGGCGTTGGCTCTTGCTTCTGCTCCTCACTCTGTTACTATAACCCCGTCGGGCGGATCGGCTACTGGCACTACTGGTTTCTCTTCACCTAGCGCGCCTTTGTCTTCAGCTGGATCCTTGTCGCCTACCGGGGTCAAGAAAGCCAGAGGCAGGCCACCTGGTTCTTTAAACAAAAAGCAAAATGTCGGAGCATTGGGTACTAGTACTCTTTCTGTCCTGTGACTTGTTTAGATTTATAATTCCATTTTCATATTTTATTTGCATTCTTTATTGTGATTATTGTTGATTCTGCACGTGCTGGAAATGGAATATTTTCCTTTTTCTAAAAAAAAACCTTCTTGTTGCATGAATTTTTTTTTCTGGCTTTCTTTCGAGGTTTCACCACTTCTTTTGTAAGGTTGTTCTCAGGGTTTTTTTTTTTACTTAGACGTGCTTGTTTTGATTCGAGTTTTGGTTGTTCTTGCTTTTCTATTATTTTGGGATTTTGATAAGAGGAAATGGGTCATTGTTGTTATCGGTGACGAATGGTGAAAGAGCGGATAAATTTCATGATAAGAAAATTGGTGCATGACTATGCAAATCAGCAAAAAAAGAAAAGAAAAGAAAGAAAGGAAAGCGATGTGGGTTATGCTGGAACTTGAGAACATCTGACTTCAGATTCTTCTGTTGCGAATTTACTTATCTGTCCTTGCTTGTTATTATTATGTACTAAGCCTTTCTTTTCGTCCAACTTGCAGATTCATTGCTCACCCCAACATTCTGTTCTGCTGTTTATTCCTTTCATTTTCTGTTTTTGTTGTTTCCAGTCAATGTCAATTCTTACGGGAATAAATTTCACTTGGCAGATTTTATGTTGGTTAAACTTCATTGTACCTTCTAACTTCTTAGAAGTTTCCTTTTCCTTGGTTCTGGTTGCCTTTTTTGTTATGCTGTTACTTTCATTTTTCTTTGATAAATTTTAAATATTCTCTCAAATTCGAGCCACAATTGCTCTGTTATTTTTTTTGCTTTGGTTTATTTGTTCTATTGAATGGGCAGTCTAGTCATTCTTTTCAAACTTCTGTTGGTATTGCTTGAATCTATTGTCCATGTTAGCAACAATTATCATATTAAGTACTAATGTTCATGCAATTTGTACTTCTGATTTTGGTGTCGTCACTGTGTTTTGTTATTGACTGTCCGGTAGTTTAATTTTCTTACTAAGGTTTCTGTTTGCAGGTTCAGCTGGGTTTGGATTTACACCACATGTTATCACTGTGAAAGCTGGGGAGGTTTCTGTTTGTCTTTTGCAATTCTAGCATTTCATTTCTCCTTTTCCGACTGTTGCAGACAAACTTGAATTCTTTCTACTTGACAATTTCATTATTTTTGCTTTGGATTGATTGTCATCCTTTTTTATACTTATTTATGCTAACAGCAAGTTGGTGCAATTATTAACCATATAAACGATGTTTACAGCTACCTTTCGGGCCATGTTAGACTTCATGAAAGCTTGTCTCCGGGTATTCCATTTTAGGTTATAAAATCATGTTCATAATCCTGCAAGTCAAGCATATGCCTTATGGTCTTTCCAATTTCTACAAAGTATGGTGAAAAGATGCTGCTTTCTTATTGTATTATTGTCTGTAAGAAAGGCAAGACCGACCATAGTGTGTGCAAATGATATCCAGATTTGCAATAATCATCTTGTATTTTCTTTATTAATATAAATCAACTCAACCAGGAAAAAAAACAGAAACGCAGCATGCTTTGGGTTCAATAATTATCATTATGCATTCAGCTTCTTGAAGTTCATTTAAGTTGGCGTGTTTCTATTAAAGGTTCCAAAAGGCACATGTTATGTTGTTTGTTGTAAATCTGAGACGATTGTGTATTAAGTTGTGCATTTAGCAATGCATTTATATCAATGACATAGCAAAATAAATGAAGAAACAACCATCTTTAGATGTGCTGGCATTCTGAGGCACATCAGATACAATGTCAGAGGGTTGAGTGGGTTTTAGAGCTTGGGTGAGCCTCAATACAATATAGTTACAATCAGATATGCATTTTTTTGCCCATGTTTATTCAAAGAAGTTCTGCTTTTTTTACTGAAATAACAAATCTTTCTAAGGAACTTGAGGCTTGTTTTCTGTAGTATGCCTCAGTTCATTCAATACTCAACCCACCTCAACTGTACCTTATTCCAAGTTAATTGGATTTGCTGTATGGACTCTTTATTCTTTAATCTCTTAGATAAAGGTGCTTTTTGTGATGTCATCATTTATAGGAAACCATGGAATTTCATGGAATGTTTAAAATTCTTTTTGCACCTTATGAGATGTTATAATTAGAAATGATATTTCATATTAAATGCTTCATCATTAATATATTTGTTCTTTGAGATGCTATATGCAATGTTTTTTGAAATCATTGGTACAATTTGTGCAACACGAATGTATATATCTGGAATTCTCGCCATGTGTTTGTGATATCTAGTGTATTGATGGAAGCATGATGCTCGTGTGCCAAAATTTCTCTTTTTGAATAATGTATTGGAGGTTAACTGAGCTTATTAAAAACTGACAGTAGTAATTACTTTGATTTTCTTGTAATCGAATATGAATTACTTGCCAAATATGGAATTGTATTTTTATCAATGGCATTCGTTGTAGCATGCCTTCCATAAGAAAATCAAATCATTTTAAAGATATTTTTTGGAAAAAAATGTTTAATTGCTTTATCCTTCTCTCAATAAGGAATAGCAAGAGCTACTCCAGGTTTTACAGTTGATTAAATTTTGTGAGTGATATTTGCATTTGATGTTTGATCCCAGCTATCATTGTTGATTTGAGCTTGACCGTAACTTGTTTTAGTGTTTTGTTGAGTTAGATGTTTATGTCTTGAGGTGATCTGTTCATGGCAAGCTGACCTGTTCCTTTTTTTTTTTCTAGGACGTGTCATCAAAAATAATGTCCTTTTCTCAACATGGACCAAGGGCCGTTTGTATCCTTACAGCAAATGGTGCCATATCCAACGTTACTCTTCGCCAACCTGCCACATCTGGTGGAACTGTAACTTATGAGGTTTGTCGATACATGGAAAGTTTGTTTTAGTTGCTGGTTACTATACACATGCTTATTGTAAAGGTGACATTTAATTTTTTGCGGCGTTGTCATGAATCTGACATTGTAACCGAACCACATCTCTGTTGTAATACTGGAAATCAATGAAGCTCATTAACATGACCGTGTCATCTATTTTCTGAATGAGAACATCTTTTCTCATTTTACCATTGTTTGCTCTAACCTTCAATCATCCAAATTTTATCTCAGTCATGTGGTTTAGTTTTTCAGTTTAAGGCTTGTTAAAGTTCTAACATTTTGACATTCTAAAATCTAAGAACTTTAGAATGTCTTTTATTATCATATTACATCTCTTTCATGAAAAATTCAACGTTTCTGCATTAAATATACCAAACATGTTTCTTAGTATTGTTTATAATTGGGTTACAACTTGCCACCACTCGTCCTCGGAGATGAAAGTTCCAGTTCTGCTACCACTGTGGAGGCATTTTTATAGAAAACCAGCTTTTGGAGATTTGTTTGGATTGATATAGATCCATAGATAAATCTGCAGCCAATGCTAAGATGGACTTCTAACACATAACTGAGGATTATTAAAGTTGTAGTCATAAGACGTGCATATGTGTTGTAAAATTTGTATAAATTAGGAGAGATATGAGTAGATATATGTGGTTACTTTTTTCCCAAGAGTCGAATTAATTGAAACACTTGATCTGGTAGGTTTATATGTTACCATATCTTGAAATGTTGACCATGTTAAAAGGCTAGAGTTGGAATTGCATCAAGTTGGGTGCAATAGAATAATTTGTTCTTGGTAGTGAACATTGCATCTAGGACGATACTGAGATTTAGCTTCTGAATATTTCTTGGATGTTTTAAGGATAAAATCTGGTTGAATGCTTCAGTGGAGTTTATTGCATTAAACTTGGTACTATATTTTGTTTAAAATTTGTATTAAGGATCAAAAAGAACTTTGGTGAATTTTTAAGCCCTGAAAGGAAAGCTGCTTTTACGGGGATATTTCATTTTTAATGACGTGTGGCACTGAAGGACCAACTAATTCCTAGCAACCAGTTTTTTCGAAGTTAAAAAGTTTACCTTACTGGGTTTACTTTTATTCAGGTTTAAGAGGCATACTTTTTTCACTGCAGGGGAGATTCGAGATTCTTTCACTGTCTGGTTCTTTTCTGCCATCTGAAAATGGGGGTCAAAGGAGTAGAATCGGAGGGCTAAGTGTGTCGTTGTCTGGCCCAGATGGCCGTGTGCTAGGTGGTGGTGTGGCTGGTCTCCTGTTGGCTGCTTCACCTGTTCAGGTTGATTTACTGTTTTGTTGCAAGCATATGCCCTTCCGATAACATTAGGATCTTCTTGTGGCATTTTGCAAGATTTTATTATATGATGTCAAAAGCGTAGCTTTTCCTTTATCTTGAACGTAAATCTAACTTGACAATTTCTCTTAATTGATAACAATATAGTTTTTTCCTCATTTTTTGAAGAGAAGAACAAGTTTAGAAAATGCTCAATTTCCATTTCTTTCATGTCAGTATTTACCGTTATATGAATCTGCATTCCTATCTCATGATCTTGCGGTGTGGATGGATTATTGATTTTTAGAATCTAAAGATGCTTTATTGCATTTCTGTATGCTTTGTGTGAACATATGGTATTCCAACTTATCTGAAGCTGATGATTTCTTTCATGTTTTGCGGTAATGTTCCTGTAAGGTTGATATTCTAGAACCATTGTGCCATGTTACAGGTAGTGGTGGCGAGTTTCCTTTCAGATTCTCGCAAGGAATCAAAGTCTCCGAACCATATTGAACCCTTGTCTGCAATAAACAGACTTGCTCCGGCTGCAGGTCCAACTGGACCAAGCAGCCCGCCATCACGTGGTACTCTCAGCGAATCCTCGGCTGGACCAGGCAGTCCATTGAACCAGAGTACTGGTGCCTGCAACAATAACAGCAACCTTCAAGGCATTTCAAGCATGCCTTGGAAGTAAAACAAAAAACAAAAACTTTCTGGGACATGGGGGGGACCTGACTAATCTGTGTAGTAGGTTTACAATCTGATGTTGTGTTATACTTCTGGCCTGAATGAGTCTTATGTAACTTAATCGCAAGTTTAGTTAAAACTAAAAAAAGAAAACTACAGAATGCTTTCCGGCTCGGCCGGATACTAGCCGGACTTCACCACCGACCGGATAGGTAGCGAGGAATGTTGAAGCTTTAGAAGTGTTGATTGGTTGTAGGTGTTAGAGAGAGAGAGAGAGAGAGAGAGAGAGAGAAGTAGCTTGACATGTGATGGCTCATCTTCTTTGTTGCTGCCATGTGAGATATCCCTTTACTTACTTATCTATCAATCAACATGGCTTTGCCTGTGAGGCTCAAGTTCTCTGTTTATAAAATTATTGAATTTTAATTATTTATTCTCTTAATTTTATTTGGTTGATGTAATTTACAAAAATATTATTATTTATAAATAAAAATATAAAAATATATATTAATATTTTAAAAATGCATACATGTATTTTCTTTTCAATTTATTTGTAAGGAAATAATAAAATTTTCACCAATTAAAACGAGAAGTAATTACATTTTATTGAATATGTAATTTATTTAAATAAAAAATTACTATTTTTAAATCTTAATTATTACATTTCATAGGATTTTTTTTCCTAAAAATTCGTTAATTTAAAAAAAACTTAATTTCTTTTTATTTTTGAAAATTTCGTGGCACTTACGGCATTGGGCTTACGCAGGCAAAATGTACGGACAGCGCAACCATTGCAAGCCCAGCAGATGCCATGGCGGTCATGAGAGTGGGAGAAGAGTTGGCCGTTGGAGATGCATGCCTATGGCATTGACGTCACCTCTCTCCACACGCACACCTCACCAGACTCGATGCTTGAAGCTTAAATTCATAGCTTTGAAGCGAATGTTCATCGCTGCAAATTTCTTGCTAACATTTGATTACCTTTAAGTTTAACCGCTACATATTATCCTCCGGTCGTCGGAATATTCCACGGTAAGATTGTGATTTCGAGCTACCTGCCTCTCGCTCCCTATATACCTGTTTCTTTCTCCTTTTAGTTAGTATCTTCGATTACATTTGAAATTCAAATTGATCTTTCCTTCATTTCGTAATCTTTTTGGTTGTTCATGTTAATGAAAGATTTACTTGATTTCTGGTGGATTTTGTATGCGTTTGTAGATTTTCTGTAGATTTCACCAAACCAATTTGGGAAAATCAAACATCTGAAATCCCTTATGCCAGTGCAGATAAAAGTACTTGTACCTGTAGCAGAGTATCACAGCTCCAAGCATGGAAACCAAGGGGAATGATTCTGCTCTCAGTGGGTCAGCCAATGCATCAATCCATGACCAACTTTTCTTGCTTAACTTCATCATCAGCATGTACCTGGGTCCTGATGTCTTCTCTGATAACCCAAGATGTTCTGCATTTCATAGATTTGCCGCAAGGTTGGCACCTTACTCTTCCAACAACCTTGGGAGTTCATTTCTCAGCATTTCCCAGTTGGAAAGCTTGTACTACTATGTCCTGAGAAATGCTCATCCTAGCCTTCTTTTTGAACGGAGTTCGCTCTATCAGTATCTAAAGGGCAATCTACGCCTGCCAGCCACGGTGTCACCAGAAGACAAGAAGCAGTTCACAAGTTTTTTCCCTTTGGACATTCATGGTCACAAGAAATATTCTCCACATCATGAAATTGTCAAAGGGATTGTGCTCATTGATGATCCTATCACATCCTATATCAGTGAAGAAGATCTAGAAAGGTTCAGACGCTTGTCTGGTATTCTTGATTTGAGAATTGATATGAAGAGCTGCCTCATGTACCGGCAAGAACATCAAAAAACTGGACAACAAACTCTGCCAACTTTCATTGGCAACGGGACAAAGGAACGAACTGGTACCGTTCACGAGAGGTCATCGGCATTGTTTCAAAAGACATACAAAAGGCGGCAGCGGCGGTTCATCGGCTCTACACCAATTCCAACACTTCCCATTAATCTTTGTACGCTTAAACAACACAGTGAAAAAAGCGCTTCTGAGGGAACCAGTCATAAGAATCGACCTGCAACAATGCCTGTGACAACACCTAACATGAAACATTCTAGGACAAAGAAGTCAATTGTATTGACTGGCACTGCAAGAAAGGGGGTTTCTGGACCGCAAATTGGCACTGCAGACATAGGCATAAGCAGAGATGCATACTTCTTTCAAGTTGCTCTTCCCGGTGTGCGAAGGGATTTCTGTTGGTCCTTTCTCTTGTTATTTTTTATCTACTCATGTTAAAACATGGCAATCACTTCATTGCTTACTTGGATGTTTTCATGAAGCAAACATTGAAAAAGACTGCATTTTCTGGTTTGCGCACATGACATGGCTGCCACAAGCGCTTGTCATTCAGGGGAAGAAAATTCTTTCCTTTCCCTTTGTTATCAAGATTCAAATATGCTCATTAACATTTTCCTTGGCAGGTGAATTCAGCTGTGTGATTGAACCAATTGGGAAGGTACTTATCCAAGGGACATTGTCTGGTGGAGGCATCATCAAGAAACGTTCACGAATTTTCCGGATGAAGTTCCGACGACTGTGTCCTGCAGGACCATTTACACTTGCATTCAATCTTCCAGGGCCTGTCGATCCAAGATTCTTTTCACCTAACTTCAGGAATGATGGGATTTTTGAAGCAGTTGTCCTCAAAACACCAACGAAATGTGGTCCTTGAGGTATTTAACAAGCTAAAGATGACCGAGTAAAAAGAAGCCTTCATTTCCCGCTCGTCTCATATCTGCTAAATCTTATATATACTTGTATTTCCACCGCCATATTTCTGACCCTATGGCAAGAGAAAGGTATGGAATTTTCGAACTTCTAAGCCTTTGTTTCATTTTGAAGGTACATGCATCGTCTGAAGAATGGCTAATATCTTAGAAAACTGACTAAATAGTAATTTATAGCATCATCCCTTGTTTGTATACGTCTTTCATAACTGACTAATAAAAATTTGGCAAAATCATCTTTGAAGTCTGAATTCTAAATTTGGAATCCCTCCTTTGTTTCAAATTTGATTCAGCTAGTTTGCAGCCAGGGCCTACATAATGCCCTGCCCACATCTGGAAATTCTCTAGCGATCCTTCAATATCATCTATTATTGAAAAAACACACTAAAAATATAAATTAATCAGGTTTCATGAACTCATCTAGCAAAAAAAACAAACACTTGAAGGTTCCGAATAAACAAGTTGTTTGGTCAATACCGAACTTCATTGGCGTTGGCAATCAGACATGACATGGACCGGCAACAAAGAATGGCAATCGCTCAGTAGGAGGCGGGATCGCAAGGACCCAACGAGGATAAGAACAAATAGTGCAACAGGCGCTGGCTACTGGAAGGCCACAGGCAAAGAGTGTGAAGTTTACCAGTGATTCAGGCAGCAGAAAGCAAAGGCAAAAGGAGGTCAAGACTCAACATTCAATTAACTAAAAGAGTTGCTCAATCTGATTTAGGGGACAGCATCAGTTAGCTAAACAATCATGTTTATAGCCAGCAAGTTATGAGGAGAGAAATTTACAAATGAAGTTCTACAAGGGAAAATCATAAATTTTTTCGCTTGAAAACTAGGCACTCAAGAAATCCAACTACGAGGACCTGAGTTGAGGATTATTTCATGGAGAATCACATCAAAGCTTGGATTCGGATCCAAACAATGAAACCTGTCCCTGCACCAAAAACAAAAAGTTGAAGCCAGTCATATTTCAGGAGGAATTTAGCAAGAATTCAAATAGAGCATCAACTCTCAACCACATCTCAGCAATTTTTCCTTGCTCAAGAACAACAGAAATCTATCCACAACCCAATACCACAAAACTGACCTGCTCTTATATGGCATTGACAAAACAAAAGGGTGCATAAAACCAAACAGAAACACTGTACCGAACTCTTCATAGGAAGAACACATGTCCCAGATAACCACTTTGTCAATATTCCATTTTATGACATATATATGAGCAACAGGAAGCTGTTTTAAGTGATACCCTGAACTTATTCAGAAAGCTAAATGATACCATAAAACCATACGGACATCGTCCCAATCCTATACCTTGAGATGAGGGAAAAACCAAGTCTCTTGAATGGGGATGACAGGGTGGAAGCAAGAACCACTTTCATATTCAATAAGTGAACAGCCGTTTCAATCTTAAGCACAGCCAGCATAAAGGGGAATCAAGAGAAACTTAAGGCAGTTTACTGAAATCATTCATCAGCAAAGGATTTATTTTCAACAAGTAATAAAAATCCACCTAGCAATATACTTAGCAGATTATTCAGCTTCCGGATCTAAGCAGTACGAGATTTCCTGAAACTAAACGATGCTAAAACCTATCTAAAACAAGCAGCAAGATCAGAAAACCTAGAACAACCAACTAAAATAAGAAAGGCCAGAGATGCGTACCGGGAAAGGTGATAAAGAAAAGTGAAAAACAAGGATCTTTTATTCAGGGGATTTTTTGTCCTTGGAGGATTCGCCATATCGAGGTGGAGAATAGACGAGAGCCGCCACCATAACTGCTGGAAACACGCCAAACGTGGCCACCGCAGCTAGCTTCTTCACCAGCGGCTCTCCCCTCATAAACGTCATTTTTCAGCACCCTTTTTCGTCAATTATTGGGCAATACAGGAGGGAGGAAAGAAAATAGGATTCTTTTTTGCTCTTTCGATCACGAAGAAAATATGATTCGAGACTTGAGATTTTGGGATTGGGTTTCAAATCAACTGGGCCTTAACATCCACCACTTCCGACCACTGTTACCTGTATTGGCCTTAATGTTCATGGACCGTCAGCGATTTGAGCTATTGTTTAGCCGGCTGTGCAAACGTCATTCTTGGTTTCTGAACAAAAAAATTCAAAATTTTAATATCCAACCGAATCAGTTCTATTTGATTATAATTTGCTCAACCTTATTCTTAGCTATTTAATATTAATTTTAAAAAAATCAAAATTGATTAATTATAAACAAATTAAACTGAATTCATGAGTAGTTTAAATCAATTATTATTAAATTCGAGCTTCATATATTAATATTAATAATTTATTATATAAATAGTTATAATTATATTTTAAGCATAATTGTATAATATTTTAATTCAATAAAATGCGATTTAAACTTGAGTTTGCTCATATTCATTCGAGTTTAAATTTGAAATATCTAAATTTTATATTGATTATAAATTACTATATGATTTATTAAAAAAAATTTAAAAAGTTAAATAGGAGATTTATAATGATAAAATTTAAAATAAGTAAAAAATGAATATAATCATGAAATTAAAAGTGAAAGGAAGGCATGATTTTGATAAATATCCCATGAAGAAGGGTGAAAGTGGAGGCAGCAAATCAAAGGGATATTTATAATGACAATCAAAGGGGCAGTATAATTGGGTTGGTAATGTGGGGAATGGGAATTGATGGGTGTGGGAGGAAACGTGTGTTGACTAATAATAGCCCACCCACCTTCTGTAGAGCATAATGGGGAGAAGTTAGTTGAAGGGGTTTTATCCTGTAATCAATTTAGTGTTCCAATAACTTGACAAAATGGCATAAACCAAGTTTATCCTTATCCCCTTTTAATGCCTAATTTAATACATTCAAAATCCCTCATGTTTAGTGGGAATCAATGAACTTTAGCCATTACATGTCTTGCATTATTCAATTCACCCAATTTAACCTCAATTCTATTCTTTAAACCCACACCTTCACTCCTCTCCCCCACTATCCACTCCCCGCATCATCCCTCAATTTCTAATTTAATAAATATTTATTTTTTTTTATTTTAACTATTTATCCATCCGTACTAAGTTGTCCTGTCTATGATATTCATTTCCAAAAATTCTACAATCCACTCATACTTATATTTTAAATATTTATTAATTATTCTTTATATACTATTCCTTTCATCTCATGTTAATTTTCATTTATTGCTTTCATAATTATATATAATTTTTTAAAATAGTTTTCAATTCTATCATTTCTTAATTTTAATCCATTATTAATCATTAATATCATATACATATTAAAAGTCGGAAGAGGGGGGAAGTGAAAATACAAGTCTACCCTCCCCTTTTAATTTTAATAATTCAAAGATAAATATTATTTTTTAAAATTTACATGAAGATAAATATTACTTTTTTAATAATAAAATAATTTTTTGTTTAATATATATCTTATTAAATTTGCAAAATGAATGCTTTAATATTAATTAACATAATATTAAATAATTATATCATTATTAAAATTAATAAATTAAAAATATAAATTGATGCCTAATTTGACAATAAATACTATTTATTTTATTTATATTTATTAGTTACTGAATTTTATTCAAAGTTAAAAACTATTAATTTTATTCAAATATAAATAGTATTCATTTTATTTTTATTTATTAAAGTTACTAATTTTATTTATATTTATTAATTATTAAATTTTAGTCAAAGATAAATATTACTAATTTATCATTAATTACTGTAGATATAAAAGAAATTCTAATTAATTTTTGGATCAATTAAATATATTTTGGATCTATAAAATTAATTACATTAAATAATTATTTTAATCTAATAAATGAAATATATTGTATGGATCAATTAAACAAATATTTTTGATCTATAAAATAATTAGATTAAATTGAGCACATAGATTAAATGAGGTCTTCCCTTCATTTCAAAACACACATTTTGAAAGCTTAAAATCAACAAGAAGCTCTCAAGCTATAAGCCCTTAAAGCATTTGAATCGTATTCTTCATCAAAAGTTTAATTCAAGATCAAACTACAAAAAGCTCTTGAATTTGATTTGAAATTCGAATCAGAGGATTTAAATTCTTTGTTATAGAATTTTATATTAGATATTGTAACCCATTTCAAATTGATAAAATTACTTTTTGCTCAATTTCTAATTCAATTCACTTTTGTCTTATAGATTTTACGCACTACAATTACTTTTTTAAAACTTAATAAAAAAAAGTATAAAAATTAATATAATAAATATGAATTTTAATTAGTATATTATTTTATATTAATTGTGATTAATATATTATTAAATTTGAAAAATTGATGGTTTAATATTAATTAATATAATATTAAGTTATATTATATTTTATGTAATTATTTTATTAAATTTAAAAAATAAATATCTTAATATTAATTAGCATAATATTAAATTATATTATATTTTACATAGTTATCTTATTAAAATTATAAAATGGATGTCTTAATATTAATTAGCATAACATTAAATAATTATATGACTATTAAAATTAATAACTTAAAAATATAAATTAATACAAAATTTAAAGATAAATACTACTTATTTTATCTGTATGTATTAGTGATTAAATTTTATTCAAAGTTAAATACTATTTATTTGTATTCAAATATAAACACTACTCATTTTATTTCTATTTGTTAAAACTTACTAATTTTATTTATATTTATTAATTATTAAATTTTATTTAAAAATAAATACTTCTAATTTATCATTAATTACTTTTTAAAATTTATCAAAATTAAATATTGTTAGACCCTAGGTTTTGAATGTTGTAACACGTGTGAGTCAATTTAAGTTATTTGTAATTTTTCTAAGTGTTTTTCATTTGGTACGGGCATAAAAATTAATCTAATAAATATAAATAATAAAATATAAATTACTAAATAAAATAAATTTATTAATTGTGATTAGTATATTATTTTTATAATAATTGTAATTAGTATATTATTAAATTATATTATATTGTATTTTATATAATTATCTTATTAAATTTGAAAAATAAATGGCTTAATATTAATTAACATAATACTAAATTATATTATATTTTATGTAATTTTCTTATTAAATTTAAAAAATTGATGTCTTAATATTAATTAGCATAATATTAAATTATATTATATTTTACATAATTATCTTAATAATGAAATATTTAATAATTAATATGTAATCAATGATAAATTAGTAATATTTATCTTTGAA